>JAODJW010000015.1:2349701-2389066 GCA_026777045.1 Hyperopisus bebe | reverse complement strand
ACACCCACACACACACACACACACACACACACCTGGTCAATAACAGCCAGACATCATTTTAAATCTTGGCAGAGCACAGCATAGACAGACATACACAACAGCTTATTGGCAGCTAATTACATGATGATGGCGGGGGGGGGGGGGGGGCGTCCTGCTTTAATAGGGCCTTTACAAATCGGCCACCAAGACGCATTACAGCGGGGGGGGGTTTGGAGGGAGGGAATCTCTTTATACTTGGGAGCATGATCAGTTGGACCATTTTTAGCCCATCACAGTTTCCCAGGTAGGGGCAGAAATTTTCAGTATGCACACAAGAGCATCGGCATGGGGGAGCGAAAACGTGGACCGTCTCAAGGTCCCCCAAGGAGCCGTCTGGGAAACACCGCCTTAGCGTACCCAAGAAGACACTACAGCACCCTCATTGTTCACAACTGCTGCTGAATATGTGGTACATTAGCGAGGTCTGTCCAACCGTTTCTCACAGAGCATCTTAATCTCTGCTTACTGGACCTGGAAGTCCTAAATCTGCGGAACAAGCGTTTTGTCCCTCGTGCATAGTGACGTTTGCTTTCTGTATACAGAGTCAATGGGTCTGACAGAACATGCATAGCTGGCTACAGTACGTGGTATAAATTAGCATCTTTCTTTTAGCATTATTAGTGTCGACACCAAATGCTCATTAGGCAAATTAAAACAGGGAATCTGTCACATCAGCTTAAGATAATGTGAACTGAGCCAACAGGGTTGCCTCTGCCATGAGGGAAATTGTAAATTATGCACCATATGAATACCGTAATTAAAAATGTGACAGTAAGGCATCTCAGTACGGTCATACATTATTTTATAGCTGAAATTCTGGTTAAAATAAAAAGCGAGGAGAGATTAATATTCAGAAAATGATCTATAAAAAGTAAAGTTTACATCACAAAGAATAAGCCCAGAGGTTCACATCAGCCAATACAAACCAATCTTACTAGATGAGCCAATAATGGACCAGTCAGGTACCATGCATCATTTACCTTTGGGAGGCCACAGTCTTGGCTGCCATTCATCCTTTGGCCTCGATTGGAGTTCAGTGACCCGGTCGTTATACCGAGTGCGGTCTTCCGTCACGGTCCGGTATGCCTGTCGTGGGGCGGAGGGATGCCATCAGAGAGGGGAACCATCAGCGGCAGTCGTTCCGTCCACAAGAACAATGGCCGTCGCGACGAGGAGGTGGCCATTACTCACATAGGCCAGGCCCGCAGTGAGGGAGACGCCACACAGCGCGAAGTACACAAACTTCTCACCACTGCCCCCTGGCACGCCGGAGGACATGGGTCTCCGGGGAACAACTGTGAGGAGAGGAGAGGGGTTCAGCAGTTTCAGGGACCACCGGAGGAATACCTTTACATTCAGTGTCTTGGCAGACTTAAGGAGAACATTTCCTGAATAAGATCATTGCACATTTATGATAAGGTACATTCATGCTGAAATCTAACAGCAATGAGCTTCCAGCCACGTCCGTGTGAAACACCAGAGATAAATACCTAACAAAACAGCTCAGAAATGCTATGATTCACTGCAGGCGACGACTACAGATCCTATGTTGTCCTTGCATAGCGAATCGACTCACAGTTGCTGCGCGTTTTCGTGAACGGACTCACTGGCAAATTTAATCCTGCCCAATAAAGACAAATCAGTCAGAGCAGCCTTAATTCATCCTGATGGATGCTGTGGGCTGTACAGGCCCTGACCAGACAATGAGGGACCAGAGGGCATTCTGGAATTATTTCATTTTGCCTTTTGTGTTAGATGCTACATTTGATAGGCACATAGAGGTTGACAAAGTTACGAAAGTTGAGGACATAGATATTTTGTCCTGTTGTAGGTGCAGACCTCTTCGAAATTAGCACTAATGCCCCAAGTTTTAACCATGACCATTTAAAACAGAACAATGTTTAAATATTTAACACAAGATTGCTTGTTGCTTTTTGTTTATCTGGCAATTACTCAGCGAAATTAATGGACTTTGGAAAATAGGTCTAGACAGGCAGAAAATGCAGCCGTCAAAGTAGATCAGTTTCAGGCCAGTTAAGTTAAATCGCTGCCTTAATGGCGGTAAAAACAAAGCATGGAATCGGGCAGAAATGAAGAAACACACCTAGCACTTTGGCACGTGAATGCAGTCAGACCAGTGCGACGACTTCATTAGCAAACCCATGTTTCAGTCTTTCTGGCTTTGACGAAGGAATCATAATCAATAATGACAAGCTAACGAACTGGAAGAGACTGAGAAAAAAAGAACCAAAAAGGTTCACTTCCCAAATTAAGTCCTCCAGCACAATACAAGTTACACAACGTCCAGAGTACCTGGATTTTACCAGATGGACATTGACAGCTTATGAACAAAAAGAGACAATTTTTTCATACTTTAAAAAAAGGAATTTGTTGACAATAAATTGAAATATTATTTTTAAGGGAACATTACTCTGCTTACAAATAGCATAACTGCAAACCAAAGGTTTTTGGTGCGCATGTGTCAGTCGTCACTGCATTTCTTAACCAAAGTTACAAGCACAGCTTTCAGCTGCACCTATTCCACTGGATATTTTAACGCCAAGTTAATTCAAGTGTTCGCCAACACAGTGAATAGGGCATCTGTTTATAATCACTGCCTGCTGTCCTTATTCAGGAAAATGACATAATTTAAAAAATATCCTTCCACCACACAATCAGTCAGTGATATGGGCAGGGAACAGGCCAGAATGGGCACCAACTCAAATCAGATACCAGAGTATGAAATAAAATAATTCATTTTCCCTCTCAAGAATTAATCTCTCTCATTCTGCTGAAATGTTTCAGACTAATTTCATCTGATGAGCCAGTTGCCTATGTTCTGTATTTAGGATACATGCATTTCATTTTAAGTCCAGAAATACAGGGCGTTGTGAAAATCGTTACAATCCCTCCACTTTAGGAGCTCAGCGCCACAGCAGGTCTAATCATCAGATTAATTAAGATGGTAAACATGGGATAATTCAGAGCCATGCAAAATTAGCAACAAGCCAGCAAAGCCAGGCCTTTAGCAACAGGACACAGAAGCAAGGGCAACCTTGCAAATTATCCTGCATCAAATGATCATCACGTTAGGTGAGCTCCTCAATGTCATAAACATTTAATGGTAACCCACTTTCTGATGTAAAGAGTCGTATTTCCTGGGTATTGAGCCCAGCTATAGGGGTCAAATCCTAGAATCTCCCCTCCTCTGGAAAAAGGGAAGAAACCAATGAGCATTGCCTTGCCTTTTTATGTATTAAACCTTAAAAGATACGCAACCCGTTCCTCACATTAACCTTTAACACTTATCCGCAGTGCAGAAAATATTAGATAAGCCCGAGTCACCCTCAAATCCATGGGTCCCCAAAATTCCAGCCCGTGAAAACAACTGTGCAAAAAATTGTAGATTCCCACAAGCGAGGCTGTGGTCCCCCTTGGTGGATTTATCGCGACATACCGGTTGGGGTTACGATTGAAATGGAATGTTCTTTCACGTTTTACTAGTTTATAAATTCTTCTGTAACTCATCTGGCGACCCTCCGCTAGGAATCCCTGCTGTTATCTACACCCAAAGAGCAGCACACATCAGCCAATTCAGGCACATCTCATTCATGCCATATCTAGCATGCAAGGACAAGCAAAGACTTCAGATCATGTTTGTTTGATAACTACAAATTATGTAATCACCTTTAAGTGCATCCAAGTGAAACAATTTACCACAAAAAAGTTTAAAAATGTAATTGTTATACTGAGGTGTACAACAAAGTAATGTCATTCGGAGATCTGCGAGTTAATCTGTAACAGTCAAGGGGAAAACGATTTATAGACTGGTAAACATACGTTTATTCTGGTCAGGATTAAAATATGCGCGTGTCACTTTTGAACGCCGAATTTGACTGTCAATATAATAGATAAAATTGAAAGAAAAAAAATCATTTCAGAAAAAGTTACTTAGGCTTTGAAAGGGGTTATGTGACAAATTCCCGTACAGATCCTAAGTACTACCAGACACTATGCGAGTGCAAGCGACTCAACTTGACCTTCACGTCTCCTTTATTACCAAACAAAACGCGTCGTGTTACTAGCCTATAACATTATACTTTGTATAATGAAGTGTAAAAACAGCGAATAACACTGTTACCATGCATTTTTAAAAGCATGCTTTTACACTGCATTCGCATGCATGCTTTATGGAACTAAAAAATGGTTGATCGTAAGAAAAAATGCGTCGGTAACAAAAAAACAGACATTTACCATTTCTGCAGAAACCCGCGGGGGGCTTGCGTGCCAAAGGGAGCAGGGTCAGGCGAGCCGATCTGCAGAAGAACATCGCGGCCGACTTGCTGGAGGCTCTCTGTGGCGTGGAGCAGAGCGAAGTGCGCCGATCGGGGGTTTTAAATGAATGACCGTCTGCCAAGCTGGGAATAGAGGGAGGAGGTGATTTCTTTAACGTCACACTGCAGGGAAAAGGTCGAACAAACACGTGGTGAACGTGTACCATCGTGACTATCTACTGAAAACCTACAGGTTATTACAGGTATAGATGTGTTCATGTCGCCCGCCGCCCTGTAAAGGTACCTGTTGAAACAAGAAAGATGCAATCCTCAAATATGGCCTTCAAAAATAAACGAGTCCAATTAAATAATTGTTGGTTAAATCAGTTAATTATTCGAATTAACTGTGGAATTACTCTGTTTGATAACACATGAAAATTGAAGTAATACGTAGGCTATGTGTATATGTTATAATAGCATCAGATACGTTACTTTATATGTCGTTTACATGCAGTCATTTACATGCAGGATCAAAAGTCTGAGGTTGTAGATGAATAAAAGTACTATATTATGTACACTGCTAAGCGAAAATTTGCAGTTCGGGATTGGCCCATTTTTCACCCCATGCAGGAGAGTATATTATACTATATATTTTCACTGTGTATTTTATATATCATTAGGCCTACTACATGATGAATTGTGGACGTCAGTTCATCTGGCAAAATAACCTCATCGTAGCCAGCCTGAAAGATAACATAAGATAAAATTGTATTGGTCACAGGAGAATTTTCGTGCAAACAGCAGCAAAGTGCTCATGAATAAAGTACAGAGCAAAACAAGAGAAAATTTTTCAAAGACTGCAAATAGTGCGGGCAAATAGTAAAAATGTTTTGTACACAGTACAAACAAAAAATCCTAAAATTGATCAAGAACATAAAGTGGAATTAAAATAAATTAACAGATGGCGTATGTGCAAAAAGGTAGCATCAGACTTTTATTATTCCAGAGAATCTAAGCTGTTTAAGTTCGGTGCATTTTTTAATTTTTAAATGCCCATTTATAAGAGTGGGGGACCCTGAAAAATCTCACGTCATCAACTACCTGACCGCGTCTCTATGATTCAACCCCGAAATGTCATCGGCGAACTCGCGGCGCCCCTCGGCGTGCCGGAGGCTTTCGGCCTCTTTCGTGACGCGGAGGCCGGCGCGTGCGCAGACGCCAGCTTGACCCGGAGGAGAAGCGCATCGGCCATTTTGGGCAGAAGGGGGCTTTCTCTCACCACGTGAAAAAGGATAGCCCAAAAAGGTGTTTTTTTTAAGAAATAGCGACAAGACAAGGGGCTCGAACAAAGGAATAGAGATACACACCGGTCTTATTCACATGTGCTGAGAGGAAGGGAACGCTGGTAATAGGAACAAAATGCCAACTCTGCCGCCTAAGGAGAACGCTCTCTTTAAGAGGATCCTGGTGAGTCGTTAGCTAGCCGCTAGCTTGGCGGCGCGGCTCCCGACAGCTTCCCTCCGCAGTTCTCGCTCCTCCACCCGGCCCCGGTCCAGGCGGCGCAAAATGCTGACAGCAGCAGCGCAGAATCTCGGCGTGCGGGCCTCTCGCCGGCCGCCGCTGGAGCCCATCCCCGCGGTGCTGCGGGCTGGCCTAACGTGGGGACGCCGTTGGCCCCGTTGAGTCGGGTCCCGTGGCGGCGTTGCTTCCTATCCCCTCTCCCCCTTCGAGGATGTTAGCCTTGCGTAGACCAGGCCGGTGCGAGAAGCGCCGTGGTGGGGGGCCACCCTAAGTCACGCTTTGAGGCCGGCAGACGTCCTGTCAAGGCGCCGGGCGCTCCGTAGGTCTGGGCCACGTACCGACGCCCGGTGCTTTCCGTCCTGACCCGCAGCCGGGCTCCCCCACCGTTCTGGCTGGAGTCGCTCTTGAGCGGCGGTTCCGGGCGCCTGGCCTGCCGGTTAGATCTTACCGGTACCGGGCGGTGACCGAGTGGAGAACAGGCTAATCCGACCTTCGGCGAGCCCACAGCGGGCACGGTAAAGCGGCCGGCGCGCGTTGCGCTTGTGTGACTGGACCGCGCTCTTACTTTGCCAGTCACTTTACTCTATTTTTATTAGCTGCTGTTTTAGCATTTGTTTGGGTAATTTGGTGCTGCCTCCCGGGCCTGCTTTTTTGCATGCTAAATCATGCCGTTTTAAAGATTGATTGCTTATAAGTGTCGGGCGGACCAAAGTCGAGTCTTGTCGATTATACAGCCTGTAACTGAACTGGATGATGAGGATTCTTATTAATAATAAAAATACTGCGCCCGACAGTGATGAGATCTGACTCATTTTATTAATTATGACCATCACTGAAACAATTTCCTAGCATAAATGCAGGATTTATTCCCGCATGGTCGGAATGAACGCGGTAACAACAGACTCACAGCGCAGTGTAATGTCGTTTTGTTGTACCAGGATGGTACGATTTTATAGCGATTTAATCGGACTCCTGTTTGGGGGCGCGTGTAAATGCACTGATCTGCTTGCGTATTACTCTTTTCCCATTGGTAGTATTGGAAACGCACTTAAGCGCTTCTGTTTAGGAGACTTTCCTTAGGGCAGGACCCCTCTGAATTAAAAATGGCAACAGCCTGGTCACAAGTCCAGTTCCTGAAACTTTACACCTCGGAGCTGCTCTGACAGTGATGAGGTGCAGTGCTGTTAACCAGTCCCACCACATAACTGTCCCCTTATTAAACTCGGTGACACAGCTGGTCCGATCCCCAGGCCCAGCGCAGTTGCGTGGGACCAGGAGCGCTGCTAACCTTGTTTCTGTTTATGACCGAAACCCATGCGTGCTGTCATTTTCTAACATTCAGACCAGCTATTCAGTATAAGCTGTGCATTTTGTTTATGGAGTAGAAATAAATTGAATTATTTGGTGCATTTTTGGTGTTTGATTTGTCCTGAAGAAGTCGTCTAGCAATGGGGATTCGAGACGTTTTACCACAGTGCACTTTCAAACTGCTCAGTAAGGCAGAGTATGTCGGAGAGTCCTAGTTTAGTTGCTGTAGAGTGAGATAAAGCAGAGAAGGCTTCCTCTTGTTCCTGTTGCTTTTTGGACCGTTCTGCGGTCTCTTAAATGGCAGCACTAAGTGTCAGTCTAGTGGGCTTCCAAGTGAATTGTGCCTGATCAGATGTCCCCAGGTACTAGCAGTAATGTGATGCCACAGAAAAGTGTGGCTCGTGACTCATTTACGACTCATACTCCTAAGCAAATGGGTTGGTATAAGTTACTGTGTGGAGCAGAGCAGAACTGGGTTCTAGGGCCACGGTCCAGGTGCATTCTGGGATGCAAGACATTGTTTTCTGTTTAATCGATTCACCTTGCTGCTTTGGAGATGGATGGGCTAGTAATGTGGAGTACTAGAGTGGTGGTTGTTTAATCGGTTTGTATACTGAGCTTGTATTAAGTTATGAAGGACGATGAGATATTGCAGAAACTTGAAATATCGGGTAAAAAGATGCTCGTTAAGCTTTGCTGTTTGGGGTAGTTTTGGCTTGTGTGATATTGGTAGCCGTTACTGGGGCCTCAAAATGAAATGTCACCCGTAACGGCCTTGCATTCAAAACGATCGCTCGTCATGTAAATAAGAAGGAACCCAAAGCTAGACTAACAGCTTCTGAGGAATGTGATTGGAAATCAATTTCAGAGTGTTTCAGTCCTGCTAACTTAGATGCTTTTAATGCAAGAATTTCGATTTGCAGCCGGCAGGGTTGTCTAAAAAAAAAAAAATCCAGATAGAGAAGGTTTATTGGCAGCATGTAATTAATGGGATGTTTGGCTGGTATCATGGCAACCGCCATTCTGTAATTAACCTAAGGGTTTAATTTTAAATAAGTGTTGGGTTTCTGATCTATCTCTACAGGTTAATGGATTGAAAATACAATGAAAACCTGATGAATCCTCTGCCCCCAACCCCCCCAGATATGCTTAATTTGCATTGTTCCCAAAGCTGTTTTGGTAACTTGATGAACTGTGCTTTTGCAGAGATGCTATGAACACAAGCAGTACAGAAATGGCCTGAAATTCTGCAAACAGATCCTCTCTAATCCTAAGTTCGCCGAACATGGAGGTAAGGCGAGTCCTGATAGCGGTTTCAATTGGTGGTTCTGTTTTAGCTTTCTGCCTGTTGGTTGATAGCCTCATCTCCACTTTTTAAGGGAAATGGTCTTCCTGCCTCAGATTTATCAGCGAGTCCCATTAGCCGGTGGTGGTTTCTGCCTCTGCACAGGAGTTTCCTGACACACACTTTCTGTCTCTCTAACCAGAAACATTAGCGATGAAAGGACTGACGCTCAACTGCTTGGGAAAGAAGGACGAAGCATACGACCTGGTCCGGCGAGGTCTGCGCAACGACCTCAAGAGTCATGTCTGTATCCTTTTGCGGTTTTTCGCCCCCGGGGGGTGGGGGGGGGGGGGGGGGATGAGGAGCAGGTAGCTGGCAGCCCAGCAGGTGAGGCCCTCGTGGATTTATCCTGGGAACGTCGTCGACTCCCATAAATCCAGGAGAAACAATTGCGCAAATGTTACAAGTACCTGCTGAGCCAGTTCCAGGGTAACAGCAAGTCCAATATGGCTGTTATAGTGTGAACTGTGAGGCCTCGGCAGCCCTTATTTGACCCCCCCCCCCCCAATCCGGTGTGCACACATGTGTCCGTGTTCCTTAACGGCTTCACTCCCAAGGCTGGCACGTGTACGGCTTGCTTCAGAGGTCAGACAAGAAGTACGACGAGGCCATCAAATGCTACAGAAATGCACTGAAGTGGGACAAGGACAATCTCCAGATCCTGAGGGACCTGTCGCTGCTGCAGATCCAGATGCGGGACCTAGAGGGCTACAGGGTGAGTCCAACCGCGGCTCGTAGCTGCTTCTGGCTCCGCCAGCTGCTATACCGTACAGCCTATCCAGCTATATTTTTTAACGTTAAGTGTTAACGTTTTAGATCTGATTCACCTGGCTGTAATTGCTTCGGATAAGCAATGCTTAGTTCTACTCCTTAGATTGATTGGGCTGAACCACAGAAATATATATATTTTTTTTAGTCAAATCAATAATTGCGAAGCAGTTCAAACTTCTGGAATGGTTCTGTTGGCCTCACGGTAAGCCGAATCGTGCGTTCTGACAGTCCGCGACGGGGCTTAGACATCAGTTGCTCGCTCTCTCCCATTGATATATATATATATTGTCAGATATGTGTCGGAATTTTTTCTTGCATTACAGCACTTCTATTTCTGACATCAAAAAAAAATCAGACTTGGACACAGATGCGAACATTTAACATATCATCACAAGATTTTGAATTAAGTTCCGTACTTAGTTTTAATATTGACTGATGCGTAAAAGAGTGATTCAGTCTAACCTTATTAAATCATGGAATCGCTCTGAATCTCTGGTTTGATGGTAACAATGTGTACTCACTATTGAGAACATGAGCGGGATCCAAAACAATTTTGTTGGCCAACCTTAATATGTTAGTGTGGTAAACTGATTCATAGTTTCTCAAGTGGTTGACGAACACTCATTGAGCATATTTTTATTTGGTGAAACAGCTGTGACCTTAAGGTAGTGGACAAACAGTTGTTCCCTGTACTATTGCAATACTGTAGAACACTAATGATCAGGGACGTAAAAAAAATAACAATTTGTCTCCTCGCCCACTGTTGTGCTGCATCTGACTCAGAGCGCAGTGAGAAATGCAGGCCTTTGACCACGCTGCTCGCATGCTTCCTACAGGAAACCAGGTACCAGCTGCTTCAGCTCAGGCCTGCTCAGCGGGCCTCGTGGATTGGCTATGCAATAGCATATCACCTGCTGGAGGACTACGAGATGGCCGCGAAGATCATAGAGGAATTCCGCAAGACGCAACAGGTGACGCCAAATGCTCGGTCAAGCTCCAGTCTGTCCCAACAGCACATGGGAGAGTCCCCCGTGGCGCTGAAAGCATCGATGCCCGTTCTGATTGCATTTCTTCCTCCCCAGACTTCTCCGGATAAGGTAGACTACGAGTATAGTGAGCTTCTGCTGTACCAGAACCAAGTCCTTAGAGAAGCAGGACTTCACAAAGAAGCCCTCGAGCACCTCGCCACCTACGAGAAGCAGATTTGTGACAAGTTGGCCGTCGACGAGATGAAAGGTTCATACCAGGGGTTGGGGGAGGGGTAATGTCTGCTTGTGATCATCGTGAGACGAAGATGCTGTCTGGCGCTTACACTGTCCGCTCCGCAGGGGAACTGCTGATCCAACTGGACCGTCTGGACGAGGCTACTGAGGTATACCGACAGCTGCTGGAGAGAAACCCCGAGAACTGGTCCTACTATCGTGGCTTGGAGAAGGCACTAAAACCAGGTACGCCTGGAACGTTCTGCTCGCCGGAGACCCTAGGAAGGGGTCACGTTATGGGTCCTCTCAGCTCAGGTGTCAGGAAAAGCTGTCCTTAAGAGCTTGGTCATTGTCCCCAACCCCCGTGACAGCTGTGATCACACAACAGGAGGCTCTAATAGATGCCACCTGGATGCACAGGTGTTTGGGTTCAGAAATGGAGTCTTGCCTCTAGGCCTTTTTGGGGAAAATTTGCTGAATATGTACATCATAGAATCGGCTGTTATGTTGGAGAAATGGAGTGTCTGGGTCTGTTTGGGGACGTGTAGGACAGTAATGGCGCATGTAGGCAGGTCTTGAGTGGCGTAAGTTCCGTTCCACAAACCTTTACGTAAGTCACATTTTCAAGGCACCTCAGCAAAAAAAAAACACGTAAGCCAAAAATATACTTGTAATGCGTACTAATGGGCACATTAAATACTCGAAAGGATTAAATACACCTTCGATGCATGTTGCCTTTTGGCAATGGGGTAGAGTTTCTGTTTGGTGGGTTTTACGTAAATTCCAAGCGGCCCGTACGTACATCACATCCTTTCGTCAGGCGTCACGGTGGGGAGATAAAATGCCTGTCTGTGTCTGTCTGGCGACGGCTGAGATGGAGAGCACATATGGCCATATCCCATAATGCCTCATCCGCGCAGCCTACTGGGACATGAGGCCCCAGATTTAGCTTCCAGCGTGTGCGTTCTGCATGGTGATGGCCGTGTCAAAATGACCCCTCCCCTCCTCTGCTTTTGCAGCCAGTGTCGAGGAGAAACAAAAAATATATGAAGACACGTGGGATAAATACCCCAAAGCACTAGTACCAAGAAGACTTCCGCTCAACTTTCTAGCAGGTTGGTGTGGTTTTTTTTTTTTTATTCGGCTGGGCTCGTTCTACTTGTGGCTCATTTGTGGCCTCATAACTCAACACATATGTGGATGGTTGTAACTTAGTTTCATAGCCCTTTAAATTAATCTGTTGGACTTGCCAGTTCTATATGTCTGCATTTTAAATTGCCAGTGTGCATTGTCTGTAAAGGTGTGACCTTATTTTTGATTCGACTGCTGTTGTTCTTAATTGCGTTGTCACCAGTGTTGCATAATGTCAGTTGCGTAATGGCGGTAACTGTGTTTACGATGGTATTAGTCACAGATGTTTGGGATATACACTAGTTATCAACATATTTGTTTTTTTCCTTCTTAGGTGAAAAGTTTAGGGAATGTTTGGACCGATATCTAAGAATGAACTTCAGTAAGGGCTGTCCTCCTGTTTTCACCACACTGAAGTCCCTTTACAAAGACAAGGATAAGGTTAGAGGCTCTCATGTTCTCATAATGAAGATTCCGGAACTGTCTTCCTCGCTCTTCCGTAGGGGCTTCTGTCATATTAATAGGCCACTGGCTGTGTTAATATTCTGTTGTGACTTGGACACTTGACACTAAATCTCTCCAATAATGTTTGGTTCAATTAAGCAAATACAGAGATTGGATGTCTTTGGATGCGTATTTAACTTAACTGCCCAGGTAACCGACGTCTCTCTTGTTCCTGCAGGTGTCAATAATCGAAGAATTAGTTGTCGGTTACGAAACATCTTTAAATAGCTGCCGTATGTTCAGTCAGGATGGTAAGTGTTGCCACACAGTCTAAACCAGTCTTTCCCAGCCCGGTCCTGTGGATCCCCAGACAAGTCAGCATGTTTTTGCTGGGAGGGAGCAAAAATGTGGACTGCCTGGGGATCCCACGAGGACCGGGTTGGGGGAAACGGACTGTAGCGCTGTCTAGACCAGTGGTGATTGAGACTGCATGAAAGTACGTCGCTGTGTCCGGTGGGTTTTTAAGTGGATGTAATAAACGTGAATTCATTCCGCCGTCGGGGTCACCTCTCCATTATAGCAGCGTCTGTGAACGTCTCGAGACGAGTCTCTCTGCTCCTGTCCCCTTTCAGACGACGGGAAGGAGGAGCCCCCCACCACGCTGCTTTGGGCCCAGTACTTCCTGGCTCAGCACTACGACCAGATCGGCCAGCAGAGTTCGGCCCTGGAGTACATCAACACCGCCATCGATAGCACGCCCACGCTCATTGAGCTCTTCCTCATCAAAGCCAAAATCTACAAGGTAGGAGCGCCTGCACAGGCCTCGTGCTCCTGCTTAACGCCCCCGTCACTGTCAGGATGGGCACCGTGAGTGCTTGTTGTCTACATGCTATGGGGGGTAAGCTCATGGTGATTCTCTTACTGGTTCGTAGAGGGCATAGTGTAACAGCTCAAGGAATTCAGCTAGGCATTGACGCATAGAAGCTGTGAGTTACTTCTGGGTCAGGGCTAAGTAGCCGGACGTCTAGGTCCCGCCCCGAGCCACATCGCTACTGTGAAGACAACATCCTGCTCTCTCTCGCCTTGATCACAGCACGCCGGCAACATCCGTGAGGCGGTGCGGTGGATGGACGAGGCCCAGGCTTTGGATACAGCTGACCGCTTCATCAACTCCAAGTGCGCCAAGTACATGCTGAAGGCGGGCATGGTGAAGGAGGCCGAGGAAATGTGCTCCAAGTTCACCCGGGTGAGGGGGCATCACTCGGGTATAGAGACAGGTCCTCATAGAGGTGCTGCTTTGGGTCTCTTCAGTGATTATTAGGGCAGACAACTTTTAATATCTTCTAGCCGGTAAGATACGGAGTTTTCTGGTATTTTGCGACCGTCTTAGCAAAAATAATCCATATTAGCCAGTATTAAATGTCGACCTAGTCCTGAAATGACAAAGGAGCAGCACTGGAAATTACAGGTCCAGGAAGTAAAAATCCAGACCAAGATTTTATTTCACCCAACCAGTTCACTACAAAGATTCAGTCACAGAGTACTCATCCGGTTGGTTGAAACAAAATCTTGGTCTGGATATTTGCTTCCTGGACTTGAAATTTCCACCTCCGCAAAGGAAACCTCTTGTCTGAAAGCGTGAGTTAAATGCTGTAATTGAACATTTCCCCACAGGAGGGCGCATCTGCCGTGGAGAACCTGAACGAGATGCAGTGCATGTGGTTCCAGACTGAGTGTGCACTGGCCTACAAGGCCATGAACAAGTATGGCGAGGCGCTGAAGAAGTGCCATGAGATCGAGAGGGTAGGCGGTCGCCACACAGTCTAGACCAGTGTCTCCCTACCCGGTCCTTGGGGACCCGCCATCACACAAGGACCTTTCCCAAACTCTCCAATTCTCCCCTCCCCAGCACTTCGTGGAGATCACGGATGACCAGTTTGACTTCCACACATACTGCATGAGGAAGATGACCCTACGCTCCTACGTGGACCTCCTGAAGCTGGAGGACGTGCTGCGCATGCACCCCTTCTACTACAAGGCCTCGCGGACGGCCATCGAGATTTACATCACCCTGCACGACCACCCGCTGACCGACGAGAACAAGGAGCTGGCAGCCGACACAGGTGAGAGTCTGCGGAGGTCGGGGAACGGGGCTGGATCGGGCCTTGTGTTACCTGATAGACTAACCAGTGTCTCTCTGTCTCTCTAGCGAACCTTTCAGACAAGGAGCTCAAGAAGATGCGGAACAAGCAGAGGCGAGCGCAGAAGAAGGCACAGCTGGAGGAGGAGAAGAAGAACGCGGAGAAGGAGAAACAGCTGAAGAACCAGAAGAAGAAGAAGGAGGACGACGACGAGGAGATCGGCGGCCCCAAGGAGGAGCTCATCCCTGAGAAACTGGCTAGGGTGTGCTGGGGGACAGGGGCCGAGTGCTGGGGGGGGACACTGGTTTAGCTGCAGAACTTTGCTGAAGTTGTGTGTTCGCTGACAAAACAGGTAGACAATCCACTGGAGGAAGCTGTGAAGTTCCTGACTCCGCTGAAAACTCTGGTGAAGAATAAAATAGAGACCCATCTCCTGGCATTTGAGATCTACTTTAGGAAAGGTGAGCAGTTAGCATTTCAAAGATTCGGCTGCATTTGGGGGGGAGGGGGGGTCGTCACCAAAACGATACGAGTCTTAGACCAAAGTGGGAGGGAGTTTCACAGACTAAAATAACTGATTATGATCTCCATTCGGGTGAAGGAACAATCCGATAGGGACATAGTGTGTTAACTTGAGCATGGTATCAATTTGTGCCCCGCAGAGAAGTTCCTGTTGATGTTGCAGTCCGTGAAAAGAGCTTTCTCCATCGATAAAGACCATCCGTGGCTCCACCAGTGTGTCGTCCGCTTCTTCAAAGCAGGTAGGCCTTGGTACCGCCACGCCCCCTGCGGCTCTGGGTCCACGTGGCGGTCAGCTGGTTCACCGCTGCTCTCCGCTTGCAGTTTCTGAGAGCAAGGGTCTGGCGGAGCCGGTGAGCACCGTGCTGAAGCGGGAGATCTCCCAACTGTTCGGCGAGAGCAACCCCAAGCGTTTCAACGAGGCGTTCCTCAACAAGCACTCCGGCTCCATCTCACACAGGCTGGCAGGTCTTTGGCTCGTCCTCCACACTTTCTCTGGTCTTTCTCGTCGGCCAATGAAGAACCTTGGCTCTAAAACGGCGAATTCTCCCACACAGCTGCCAAAATGATGTTCTACCTGGACGAGTCGACGGAGAAGAAGGCCATCGAGCTGGCCATCGCCCTGGACGAGTCGCTCAGCAACCGGACAATTCAGGTATAGCGGCCATACCTTATGTAGATGGACCCACAACACCACTCGAACTATACTTAAGGCAGGAGGTGAATCAGTGGGGTAGCGTCTGGGTCAGTGGGTTAGGATGTATGTCGTCACCATTAGGTCCCTGAACAAGGCCCTTGACCTCCAGTTGATCCAGGGACTGGCTGACCCTGTCTTATCTGTAAGCTACTTTGGATAAAATAACGTACAATCAATGATGCCAAAACAAACGCAGGGGTATCGGAATCTCGTGCGGTGACTCTGCGGCAGGCGAACAGCTGCCCTTGTGGTTTTTAGGTTGCGGGCCCTGCTTCTTCTTCGCCCCCGGGGTACTTTTGCTTCCCGGCCCGCCCCCACTTCCTGTCCGTCTGCCCTCCCCCTGCAGAATTGCACGGACGTGCTGGCGAACCTCCGCGACGGCAGCCTGGGCGATGGCAAGCAGGTGGCAGAGGCCTACAGGACGGACTGTCAGAAGATCTTCCCTTACGCGCTGGCCTTCATGCCGCCCGGCTACGAGGAGAACATGAAGATCGCGGTCAATGGCGACGCGTGCGGCGAACCCGAGGAGCTGGCCAATGATATGTGAGGGGGGGGTGGGGAGGGGGCGGAGCAGAGCGGTGGTGGTGGTGAGGGGGGGGTGGCTGGGGCAAGGTGACTGCGGTTCGAGTTCCTCGGTGGCTGGGGAGGGGTCATTGTCACATCCTCTGCGAGGCTGCGATCTGGACTGGACGCGATGGCATTGTATTCGAGAAGAGAGAGACAATAAAATGGCCATTTTACTTTTTTTTTTTAAAAAGGAGAAAAAAAAAACTCAATGACTACTCTCTAACTAAAAATAAACTGTGTAAACAGAAGGAACAGGTGTGCAGGCAATGAGCAGGTTTTTCTGATGGAGTGGACCCAGGTTTCTTTTGTCAAGCATGGTAGTACATATATGCTTCCCATATTTTTAATGTTATTTAATTTATAAAAGAGTTGTATAAAAAGAAAAAAAAAGCTAATGGTTCTGACAGCAGAGTGGGTGCGTGCCAAAAAAAGAAAACGAAACTGAACTCAGGGCATAGCATTGAAATGGAGATGGATTGTACCTTGGGAAGGCGATTCACACAACAGCACTGGATCCATAGTGCGAGTCTGCGTGATACGGACACCTTGAAGAGAAGGACGTCTCCTGGGAGACTGAGGTCAAAGGTTACCTGGAGTGCAGCGAGGTTGGCAACTGTGTGCGCTTGAATTTTTTTTTTTTTTCCACTCCCCACACCCCCTTTTCTTCAAAATGTGAAGGGGGGGCCACTGTAAAACAAAGCTGCATCTTTGTAAAGAAATAAATTTTTTTTTTTGTCACCGTATGGTGAGGTTTTACCCTCTCGGTACCCTAAGGCCTATGCGGATCGCTGCCGTTTCCAGATGGAAGCATTACTAGGTCGCCCTGGACTGTAAATACACAGACCTGTACACACCAACAGAGAAAATAATGCACCATTTGCATCAATAATCAGCTCTCCATTTTCACGGTAGTTCCACCACCCACCTCTCCCACCCCCAAAAGGCTCAAAAATATAGCATTTGCTGCCTTACCCGGTTACATAAAGATGTCTGCACATTAACTCATTGATAGCTGTCCTGCACCCATCTGTGGGATTCCCCCCCCCTTCAGTTTGTAAATTCTCTACTTTGTACCTTTTCATGAAAAGCAGTCTAAATCCTCCCGATCAGTCAATTTCCTTTTTATTTGTTTAAAAAAAAAAATAAAAACGATTGCCTTTGTTTCCAAACACAAGGTACCAAATAAACAATGCAATAAACTGTTTTGAAAAAAAAAAATGTACGTGGCTATTCTGACGTGTTCTGCCCGTTTCCATCATAAGGGTACAGTATGATGAGCTTTTGTGCTACTCGCTGTGCACGATTTCGCTCACAAATTCCACATTAATGTGCTGCAGACAGCAGGAAGGTTGGGCTGTTCCTGCTCATGAGCTGGTCGTATACATGTTCATGTTCCTCTGACATGCAGACCAGTCCATCCCCCCAGGTGTAGATTATTACGGTTTGTTGGTGTTTCCCCATAGGTAGACTGTCAAAGTTCATGTGGTTTTATGTGAGCAGATCCTACTGAAGGCAAGCAGCATCGTACGTGAATCTCCAAGACGGTGGACATGAGAAATGACTCAGGACCTGTACATCTGATTGTGTGGATTTTCTGCCTCACTGTTCCCTTTTCCTAGAGGAAATTCTACAGATGTAGAGGAACACAGATTCTTAAGACCACATAACCTTCCAGTTTTACCTGAACGTGGAAACAAATTCTACAATCTTAATAAATGGCGTTTCTGGCACTTAATATTTTTGACAATCACTGCTTTCCATGGATGTCCACTAGGTGGCACCGCTGGGCTAACAAAAAAAATCAACAGAACATACTTTCGCCTGTGGATTTTGTTGTCGGACTCCGTAATCTCCTTTCACCGCTACAAGCTTACACTGTCAGAAGAAAGGGGTAAAGCCCTGGTTCAGTTCTGTTCTCCAAGGTACAATTATCATTAATGTACCCCAATGGTACAAAAATGTTCCTCAGAGTCCATTTCTGTACCTTAAAACATCCTTGAGGGAACAGCCCCAGTGACAAGCAACTGTCTTCAAATGTACAAATTGACAATCTGGTACTCTGGAAAAAATAAAGTACTTAGTAAGAATCGCCCACTGAAGAAAACGGCACGAGCCCTAAGGTGAGGTTACTGCTGACAAATCTGAGACATGAAGGTCATGTAAGAGCAGGCTTTAATGCTTCTGCTGGTCAGAATCATGGTTTACAGCTTGTGCTTCAGGCGGTCCGTCTCCTCCAGCTGTGGACGCGCGTTCTGAGAGCTGAGGAACGTGTGCTCCAGGTTAAGGTAAGTGGTGAGAAACTCTGGAAACTGGCTCTTCTGTACCACCTCCAGGAAGATGTGAACAGCAGGGAGTAACGCCATGTCTCTGCGGGGGGAGAAGCCACAACCGTAAGACCTACACACCATTTTGTTTCTTTTTTACTATAGTTAGCATTTCACCAGAATGATGGGAGTTTGTTCTGGAATGTTTCTCGTGGTTAGCCAATTCATTTACAAACATTCTATGATTCTCTTAGGGGTGATTTAATTAACATTTGTTTAAAATAACCTGCTTTAACCTCTATATATAAATGAACTGAGATGTTTGTTTATATAGGAGCTACGCTGGTGCTGATCATTAGTCTGATCACCTCATCCTGAGTCGTCCCCAGCCAGATGGGTTTACCTGACATCACGTCTTTGGTGGACCTTCAGTTCCCGGAGCACCTCTTGGGCCAGGTTCCTCACCAAGGCCCTGGTGACCTCCCTCTCGTCATCCTCCAGTCTGACCCGGTGCCTAATCCACTGCCATACCTGAGGGAGCAACAGCGAGATGAGCTTGGCGGCCTTGCAGTGAGGTCATCAGTGAGGTCATCAGTGAGGGTGACGGGGCCCGGGGCCACACCCAAGGCTACCGGCCCGTTAGTATCCAGATCCCTGCAGGGGTCACTAAACCCAGCCAGTGAATGACAGGCTTCTTCCCCATTTCCTCATCTTCTATTGGTTAGTTACGTTAGTGAAATGCAAGGAGAACTTTCTGCTCTTAATACCAAGAAGACCACAGATTACTTTTCACCTTCGGTACCATTTGGTTTAATGGGGCGTCACCAGGCTGGGACATTCAGGACTCGCTCCAGAGGAATCCAAACAAGTCCCGCAAGAACTATTGAGCTCAGATGTTTTAGCAGCCATGCTCTGTTTGGTAACCAGGTCTAAGCCGCAGATGTCTTAAGATCCTAGCAACACTCGTGCTGTTTAATTCTGTTCTTTTTCTTGCCTGGGATCTAGAGATTTCCGCAGTGGCTGAATCTTCCACTTGACCCTGGTAGAAGAAATGTCCTCGACCTACAAAATGGTGAAGAGATGAACCTGCATCCATCATTCAGTACATTTTCGGTGCAAATAGGTCTTTGATTTAAAGCTATTACTAAAGACAATGTGTCTGCAAGTCAAGATGATCTATTAAGATTATTTTGTAGCTTTCTAATATCTATCCTTCAACCCTAAATTACCCAGAAAAGGGTCACATTGAGCTTGCAACCTGCACCAGGAATCAGGAGCCAACAGGTGGGGGTGTGTTTCCCAATCTGGTCCCTGGGGACTGACAGCCAGTCCACGTTTTTGCTCCCTCCCAGCTTCCAGGCTGGGAAGGAGCAGAAATGTGGACTGTCTGGCAGGGAGCTTGGAGGGAGAAAAAACATGGACCGGCTGTAGGTCCTTGAGGACTGGACTGGGAAACACCCTGAATAGGACTGCGAGTTCCGAGGACAATTCTGAGACAGCAATTCACCTAATGGTATGTGTGGGAGGAAACGAAAATGCCCAGAGGAAGCACCTACTGTGCCACTTACTGCCAGCACAAAGCCCAAACGTGTGCTCAAGGTACAACAGCAATGATTCGTGTTGAACTGGAAAGGACAACCTTCTCATCATGACCATGATGCATCAACTGCAAAATTTCCCAACACTCTTACCTGTTAGCCAAGCCTCAATAAAAAGGATTCCTACAGTAATGTTGTATTTCAATCCATAGAGGGTAACCCCACCCTAGAAGAAGCAATGATTTCCATCAGTGAGTGACTTTTCGATACTAAGAATTTATACATTGCCTAACTAACATACCTTCATGGAAAGTGGCATATGGATAGAAAATGTATTTTTTTTAGGATTTAGGATTTACCTCTGTGTAGTTTGTGCCTTTAAGTGTTTCTTGAACCTTCTATTGCTGCACGAGTTGCACGCCATAACAACTTAATGCTCAAGCAAAATGGCTTCCGACCTACCGCTGGCATGGTGAGAAGATCAGCAGAGGTCACCGAGAGGTCATCCCGGAGCTCGAGTAACTGATTCTCCCCGCTGGTGTGCATCTGGAACAGCTGGGGAGAAGGATGCTGCTAATCACAAACCCAGCTAACGGCAGCACTACGCCAACTGGAGGGCAATAGCGGTACTGCACCTACTCTTTGCATTGGTTCAATCAAATCCAGGTCATAGACCATAAAACCATCCACTCCAGCTCGGATTTCCAGTAACTTTAATCTAAAAAAGGAAGGAAGTCGCCGGTAATTAATAAACAAAGCATGTTATGTAATTATCCATTCATCTTCTGTAACTGCTCGTCCTATTCAGGGTCACAGGGGGTCCGGAGCCCATCCCGGGGGCTACAGGCACAAGGTAGGGAACAACCCAGGATGGGGCGCCAACCCATCACAGGGCACACTCACACACCAGTCACTCACAAACGTACACCTACGGAAAATTTGTTAGCTCTGGTTAGCCTCAGCATGTTTCTGGACTGGGGGGGGGGGGCAGGGACCAGAGTGCTCGGAGGAAACCCTACAAAGACATGGGAATAACATGCAAACTTTGCATTTGTGGAGTCATGGCAGAGACTCGAACCCGGTCCCTGAGGTGTGAGGAGACAGTGCTAACCACTGCACCACCAGGGCCCTTGTGGATGAACATGTTGGCCTTCAGCAGCCCTGGCTGCCTACCTGGTGACAGTGGCCAGGACCCTCCTATAGAGGGCACTGTCCTTCCCTTGTGGTGGCAGCAGCTGCGCCGCCATGCCCCCGGTGGCCAAAGCCCCCCGCCGGTGGCACGCCTGAACCAGCAGGTCCATGTAGCTCTTCAGGAACCGCTTTTCCATGTTCACGTATTTGCTGCGGTCCGGGAGCAGGAAGGCTGGTCTGTGACCTACAAATACAAGAGTGACCACTTCATGAATAAGGACACTCAGGAGGTCAGCATGGTAGTTCAGTCGTGGTCAACTGAACTCAAAAATGAAGGCATCAAAAGATCATTTTGGAGAAGTGATTAAGTGGCAGCTCTGAGCTTCAAAAGAGGAACCCAAATTCAAAGCCCCTTAGCCAAAACATCCTTAGTCAACTTTAATTCTTTAAATTTGAGGCTGGTATGTACTATGGTGTCCTGTGCTAAGGCTGAACAAGACCTGCACACCAGAACTGAGGATCCTGGCTTTAAAAGGATTATATGTTGAGTTCACCTCGGTAACCCAGCAGAAGATTAAGATCTCACTAAATGATAGTTGGTTTCTCACCAAACTTGTTGACAAATGACGCTGAGTAATCCCAGATCCCACAATTGAGGCCTGCAGAGTGCTCCCGCAGTTCATACAGGATCTCCTCCATCTCAAATGTGGCCAGGATGTTCTCTATCAAGACGGTGGCCTTGATGCAGCCAAACGGCAGGCCCAGCTGAAATAGGACACCTTCAGGTCAAGGTAAGAGGCGACTTTCGTTCTGTGTCACGCAATAGGGGGCGCTCTACTGCCACCAGGCAACAGAAACAGAACAGAACAGTGTTTGAACAGAAGTCTTAGGTCATCCTAAAAAGCATTGCCAATGAAACCCATTTTGGCTCAACGTTGCGTCATCTTGCAAGTCTGCTAAACAAATAAACATGATCAAATATTGACAAATTCCAACAACTGGCCTGTTTTTAGCTAGGAAAAATGCTCTTGGGAGTTTTGACATGGTTTTAAAAAAGACTAATAATCAAAAACATCTGCCTCAGGATGACTTCCCAGCAAAGATGTTTTCCCAGTGAGAAATCAACGCCTTTTCCCCACCTTCTCTTCTGCCCAGAGGAATATTTTGTTCCAAAGTCGTGCCTCTTTGTAGCATTCAATCTGTGGGGAAAAATTGTGAATAAGACCTAGCTTGCAGCTGAGGAGTGATTTAAGATGAACACCGATCTTCTAGAACAGTGGTTCCTAATCCAGTCCTCGGGGACCTGCAGACAGTCCATGTTTTTGCTCTGTCCCAGGCAAGGAGATTGGAGGAAGCAAAAACTTGGATCATCTGTGGGTCCCCGAGGACCGGAATGGAACCCACTGTTCTAGAAACCATTACATCATATAATTCTCAATATGGAGACATAAAAAACATTGTGAGATCCGTGCTTCAGCTGTGAGACGTCGCAAAGTTATAGGCTGTGAATGAAGTTTCATGGCTTTTCAAGACGAAAATGTTTTGTTGCCTTCCAAAGCCAAACTCCCCTCCTTTTCAAAACACGGCATGAAACATAAAGTGCAAAAAATTCTATTGTTTTTCCACCCAAGTCATGAATATATTTTAAGTATAAATACCTCTTGGGGTATCTGAGCCTGGTGATAATTCATGAGAAATTCAGTATCTCAGATAAAGCTCTGGGTGAAAATGGGTAGAAATGGACCTCAAACAATAAACCAACAGAACTGCATGACATGACTGTAGAAATCAAACAAAATCTGCATTTTGATTGCATCTGAACCTAAATAAGAATCATACATAATAATCATTTACTATAGCAAATTTACACCTGAAATTCACCACACAGACTTTTGAATAGCACAACATGGAGTAAACCTTAGCGTGTGAGAACAAACTTTACCCGTTTACACATTACCTTTGACAGATAAAAAAATGGCCCGCTGTCATTCTGGAAGAGCAGATTCCCATTGTGGAACATCAAGAGACCAAAGTCAAACAGCGGCCCAGGAACCTCCTTTCCATTGACCTGCACAGAAGACACACCTGGGTTAGGATGGTCTACTGGACTTCCACACTTCAGGATGGTTTGTCCTGGGCTTGGCAGCATCTATTCAGTACCATCATGTTGTGCTCCACCATGTTCCAGGCACGTGGTCGAAGCATGAGCAGCGGGGCCTGAGATATAGGAGGAACATCTGGGAAAGTGATGAAGACACATCTGGTTACTATAGCAACAGTGTTTCAGCTCAGATCTTAACACAACACAATGCCGCAATTGAGTTTAGTTTCTGACCATCATGCTGAAATTCCACAAGCATTTCAGCTTATCCCTGAATCCCTGAATGGTGAAATTAATAAGCTGAAAAACTCACCAGGAAACTGATTGTGCACTACCTTGTATACATTGTAAAGGCCTTTGATCTGATTGTAGTATGTGGGACAATTTCCATCATCAAAGTCAACCTCAAGGAAAAGAACGACAACAGAAGGAATGAACAATAAAAATAATAGCCAGCTAATAGCCACCTGAAAAAACAAAAAGACAGGCTGCTATATACAGGCCGGTTTCCAGTAGCTTAACCATCATGTTTGTTACAGTTTTTATGAAAAATAATTGCATGTTAGTTCTGGACTGTGTCCAGGAAGCCACAGTGAAATGCATTACAGAAACTGCCTCTCTTATTACTTAATTAGATCTGGCAGGAATCACAGAGGATCCCAATAACAGCTGAATGAGACAGAAGACAAGTAAATATGTCAATTTACTGACTGTCTACAAGAGTCATTTCCTGCTTCTGGGAGGCTGTGTCAGGAAGCAAACTTTCACTGCCTTTTTGAGGGGGATGGGGTCTGAGGTTAAAAAAAGGTTCTAAGTTCTTACATCCTCTTTCAACTTTAAACTACAGAAAGATTGAGGTACTCATTTTACAGCTAGTTGGCTCATTAACTAGTAGTTAATGCTGCCCATTGGCTATACCTGGATTCCCTGTGCTGGGGAGCTTAGGCCGTGTTTGAAACGTTCTGTGTCACACGGTGCCAGGTCTCCTATGTCCACGTGTCTCCTTTGCAAGCGCTTAGGTACGGGATGGACCCTCCACGACTTGTCACTACGGATGTGAGCAGTGTCCTCAGAGAATTTTGGCAACTCCCCCGTCAAGTCGAGGTGGACCTTTCTTGCGATTCTTTGATTGAGTATCTGAAGGTCACCAAAGAAGCAGCCATTTTATGAGCCTCTTTCAGAATTAGCTTCAAAATTTCAGGATGGAGAAGGATGTGATCATCTTATGGCTGCTCACCTGCTCAACCTCTTCCTCGAAAGTGGAAACCAGCTCTACCAAGAAGAGCAGTGACTGGGCATTGAATAGGATGTCAAACTCTTCTTTTAGTTCTTGAGGTGGAAGTTCCAATTCCACTGCCGTAAGTGCCTAGCATATTAAAGAAAGTAACATTCCATGTGCATTGCCATATTACTGTATAGTCATAGTGATCTGCACACGCAGCAGGAGAGCATTCCAACGTGGGACAGACGTTTTTCCGTCACGGTGTGTGCAATGCACGGTTACCGATTCATGCAAACGACGTGTCATTAGGAGAACACGAGCAGACCTCAAACACACGAGACCTGATGATTTCCCAGCTGAATATTGGAAATGATACTGGTTATGGCTTTTGAAGACAGAGAACATCCAAGTCCAATGTTCTGCTAGAGTTTTACGGGTTTTAGGGGGCTATTGATTAGCACTACGGTAGCCTAACTCGACAAAGTAGCTCAACTCGTTTCAGATCAGCGATCAATCGGTCATTTAGAGACGGGCATGCATTCTACGGCAGGGATGCCTTTTTCGGCATAACACCTGTTAAAAAAATCAATGTACATTCATGCGTAAATTAGGGTCAGCTGGAGCGTTTAAAAGATCCATTTTTAATTATTAATCTGTGATCCAGACAAGTGTCAACATGTTTACATCTGCAGCGTGCTTGTTGTGCTTGTTATTTTTTGTACTTAAATGTTAAATAATGCATTTATACAATTGAAAATAATTGTGTTTAGGCGAAGATACGCAGTACTTACCGCCATTCCACTGGATGACTCGGAGGAGCAAGTAGCCTACAGGACTTTGGAAATGACCAGAGCTTATGTTTACCCATATATTTAACCAGGATGTTTACCGTGAGTCTGGAGGTTCAGCGTACGGTGCTGATAGGCAGCCAGTTCCTACAAAATGACAGCTTATATAAATAATATAATATAAAAAATATATAATATAAAAATAACAGGCGTTCAGGCTGTTTACATGACCTCTATGGGATGATTTGAGATACTCTACAATTCAACACTATTTTTCTCTAAATTGATATTGATAGTAAATGGCAATAGTAATCCTGAATGAGTTATGGCGAAAGTTGGCTGATTCTTGAGGTGACTCAGGATATGATACTTTCCGGAAAACGCCTCCTCAACCCTGACAGGGATACTGGATAATCGGTTATATTAAATGGGAACCGATCTGGATAAAGATCGTGTGTAATTAGGGTAATTCTGTGTATGACAAGTTCACGCCTCGTTTACTCCAGAATTTGTGCCCTTCACAGTTTATTAGGAGCTCCATTGCTTTTGATCGTAGCTCGGTTCTCTTTGCTTTTCGAATCACATTGGAAGTTTAGTGACTTCCGTCAGCCGTTGCCATTTAGTAAAGCCCCTTGAACCGAACCGCCCATCGGTCCTTTTAACAACGGCAGTGAAGCGGTGCGGGTCCATCTTCCTCATTCTCGCGATACACGGACACAAGGGCTGCAGCCGGACTTCGCGACACCAGCACGGCGCGCACCATCTAGGGGAGCGGGTTTGGTTCATGTTTGAATGGCCGAGCGCTTCGTGGTAGATTGACTTCTACCGGCCCCGAAGTTTCAGTGGAAGGAGCAGTTTTCCTGATCGGCATGTCAGAGACGGAGTCATCCCTCGATCTGACCACATCGCTGTCTGGAACGTTTCCGCAGCTCCGATCTCGGATCTTCAAAATCATAGTGATTGGGGACTCCGGGGTGGGAAAGACTTGCCTCACCTACAGGCTGTGGACCGGCAGGTTCCCGGAGAAAACCGAAGCCACAATCGGGGTCGATTTTCGGGAGAAAGTGATCGAAATCGAAGGAGAGAAAATAAGGGTAAGTAACACGCAGTGCCCCCCCTTTTCTATCGTCTTGTGATTACAAGATGTAGGATTGGGAACACGTGTGGACTTGTTGAATTTTGATGAATGAAACTACAACTGTTTAATCCGACATTTTATATGGTTTATGTTGCGTGCCTTGAAGTAGGCTATTTGCAAATTTGTGAACTTCGTATTGCAAAGTGTCGGCTGGTGCATTTGGCAGAAGATGTATTAAAACATACATTCAGTTTAATAAGTATACCAAGTCTCAAACTCGGCATTGTGAACAGTAAAGTTTAGACAGCATCTGATGCTTTCAAATCATACTGCACTTTCAGTAAATCAATGCGCTACTGCCAACGCATCAGATACATTTCACATATTTTCACCTGGAAATACTTTCCCGGTATGCAGGCGAGGCCAGACTTTTCTTAGCAGATATAAATCAACTGCACTCATTTAAAAGTCTTCTTTAAAGGCAATTTATTTTTCCCAGATACGAGGCTTCCGTAATTGTCGTGTCGACTGCTAAAACAAACTTTAGGACCGTGTGAATTATTCCTGTGTAAAATGTTCATAAGCGAAATAATCAGTTCGCCACACCACTGGATATGTCACGACTTCTATGGGTCCATCATTTCAGTGGAAAACATTCTGTCTCTGCCCTTAAATGAGAGCGTCACGCGTGGGTCTGTTTAATTTTACGGTTGATTAATTGACGTTTTGTTTGGTGGTAATGTTATCTTATTCATTTGTGGTTCAGCTGCAGTTCACGAAGCTGATGTGTGCTGGTTTGAAAATGGATTTTGATCCCCGTGTACGTGTTATGAATGCAGATTCCCTTTTTAAATGTACTTTTAAAATTAAATTTACCTCTCCAGTGCTACCTCCCTAAAACGTTTATTGGAAACATGATGTAATGGAATGTAAAGCAACCGGCGCCATACCAAACCAACATTACGGTACAGAAATGGAAATTGTATGAGCATTGAACAGTCAGCAGACAGACGGGCATCAGAGGAGGTGGCAGATGCAGACGACAGTGTATGTTTGTTTGATCAATACCAATTACTCAGTTGCCACACTACTGTTACACAACACTGTGTTCCTCTTTACACCCAACCGCATTGTGTTCATCCTTGCATTTTTTTCACCCGCAAAACGCAGTTAAATAAAAATCATGATATTCCATAAGCTGTCCAGTAAGCTGTGACTTGCACTACAGGAGCTAAAAGAAAGTTATATCTTGTATATTGTTTTTTTTTTGTAGCCGGAATGTAAGAGTAGCTGAACAAGTGATTTTTTTGGTGAATCACTGTCAAACGGCGTCGCTCGAATAGCAGAACTGGGCGGCGTGCATTGAGTGGGCGGGGCTTTGCGTGACTCATCTGCTTGCTCAAACGTACGTGGAAACTTTTAAAAAACACGCACATGCACGAAAACACATGCTTGACCATGGAAAATATCAGAAGTACTCCACTTCAATTTCAATGATGTTGTCAGTCTTTGTTATATTTTTACATATATTTATATCGAAATAAACAAGTCAAAAGTTTGGACACACCAAGCTGCTCGAATATGAGAGCGATAGTGTCACATCACATGACCTGACCACCTGACCTAAACACTGTAGAAATGGTTTTGGAGGAGTTTGACCAGAGAGTGAAGGAAAAGCGGCCAATGAGAGCTCAGCATATATGTTGGAGCTCCTTCAGGGCAGCTGGGAAAGCATCCCAGGAGGCCACCTCATGGAACTGGGATAGAGGAGGCAGTAGGGTCAGCCAGTCCCTGGAGTAACTGGGGTTAAGGGCCTTGGACAGGGGCCCAATGGTGGAATCACTCTGCCAACCCAGGGATTTGAACCGGCAATGTTCCAATCCATAGATCCATAGCTGCCCCCTACCCAAACAAACGTTTGTTTTGGTCGGTGCATAATTCCATATATGTCATTTTTATAGCTTTGGTGTGTTTAATTATTCAGTGCTCTAACAAAGGTCTTGGGGCACTGACTTAAATCTGTAAAAATGTTGCATATTTATTGATTTCATAACAGAAGTTCCTTGACAAGCAATGTTTAACATCTGCGCATATCCTCCTCACAGATATTTTCTTTTAAGTATCATAATTTCTTTTGACTGAGTCATTCAGGCCTCTTCTTGCTATTTTGCTGTTGATTACAATTGTAGTCACTGGCTCCCAAAGGGATACTAAACACAAATGTTTCTTATTTTATGTCATTGTAAAGATGTTACTAATTAAAAAGCCCTCAGTGAGGCTGCTCGTCAATGAACAGCTCTTTTAGAACTATAATTTGAGTTTGTTTCATTTTACTTAAAATGGTTGTTTCTAATGTAATGTTTTTTTTTTGTAAACGAATGAATAAACTAATTTGTTATAAAAACCCATACATTTGATATTTTTGCTGAATTAAACAAGTGTCCCCAGACTTTTTGTGAGCTCTCTATATATAAATTATATATTTGAAGAAGTGAAATGCCCTGTGGCTTCCTGTTTTTGTCTGTGTTTACTGCCATGTCCTGCATGCTCTCCCTAGTTATAGGGTTGATCTGTCGTTTCATCTGCGATCCGCTTCCTCAGATTCAGCTGTGGGACACGGCGGGCCAGGAGCGCTTCCGGAAGAGCATGGTGCAGCATTATTACCGCAACGCCCACGCCGTCTTCTTCGTCTATGACGTCACCAACGCTGCCAGCTTCCACAGCCTCCCCATCTGGATGGAGGAGTGTCGCCGGCACTCGCGGGGTCAGGAGGCGCCGCGTATCCTCATCGGCAACAAGCGGGACCTCCGCGGCTCCGCCCGCGTTAGCGCCGAGCTGGCCAGGAAGTTCGCGGAGGCTCACCGCATGCCATTCTTCGAGACGTCAGCCAAGAGCCCGCAGGACTGCGACTGCGTGGAGGCCATCCTCATCACAGTAGCACAAGGACTCAAGAACCAGAAGCCATTGTTGCTTAGCCAACCATCTACCAAACAGAGCATCCCCTCGCCAAAGAGAGGCTCCTGTAGTTGTTGAAAAGCATACGACTCTTCACCCTACCTTGAGAGACCAGCTGTTGCTTGCTCTTTAACTTCTTCCAATCTGTTCTTCTTGGAAAAGCACCTCGGGGTTTTCCTTAGTGTTTACTTGTGCAACGAGCAGATTGTGTAAACAGGCTCACCCTTGGGCTAATGGCGGTTCGTTTGATGGTTCCGACGACGCTGAGATGTCAGTGTGTCCCCTGGAGGAGTCAGCTACAGGTCACCGGCCTAGTAGGTGGTTTGTGAAACCAGGATGCACAAGTTCCTGGACTTTAGGAGGAAGTTGCATGCCTCTCAGTTCTGTCGCATGCGTTCAGGTAGCGATCTGTACCAGCAGAGGTGGAGAGTTCAGGTGCAGAAAGTACAAATCCCAACCATGATTTTGTTTTATCCAACCAGATGAGTACTCTATGTTCTGCTATGCTCAACTGGTTGGTTGAAACAAAATCTTGGTCTGGATTTGTACTTTCTGGACCTGAACCACCTCTCTGTATTAGTATCTTCAGGGCTCAGAGTGATTGTTCCTTCTGCGTTAGGTCCAGTGTGAGAAGGTACCAGTCCTCAAGGCAAAGCGTAAACATGTGCGAGATTGTTTAAGATGGGGGGGGGGGCATATGGCAGACTGTGATAGGCTGGAGGAGACATACTTAGGGAGCCCTGGTCATTCAGGTAGTAAAGGGGACTGCTACTCTGAGGAAGCTTGGCCTATCAGGCTGCATCTTAGACCAAAACTTGTGCTTGGGATGAGTGCCTTGTTCAGACTGCAGTCACTTTGTAGGTCTGAGTCACACGTCTGTAACCGATTTAATTCACAGCTGGCACTGGGAATATTCCAGTAGATTCTGGCTGTAATTATGCTATTTATTTTTTTGTACCTTAAGGCTGAGAATTTAATCATGACGTTGGAGAAACAAACAATGCAGATAAAACTTCAAGACCAATTATAAAAAAAAAAAATCTCAGGGTTTTGCAAGTCTTCAGGGGAAAATTTTCATTTATGAAGGAGAAACTCCAGCAAAGGATTAGAATTTTTCCCTTCACGAGGACCAAAATGGTCAGATGTTTACATGGTGGCTCAGAAAAGTGTTTTTTTGTAAATGACTTCCTGCTGTAAAAAAGTAATAAACTACCAACAACGTGACGTCTATCTGGAACTGACGCATCAAGATTGCATCGCCATGGTTATTGGGGTATATTTTAGGCTTTTTTTTGCCAAGTACAACACTAGTCTTTGAAAGTCAGCTAACACTTAAAACAGCTTTTTCCACAGTCATACATTAATAATCCATTCAGCAAATTTGGTTGCAGAAAATTCTTTGAAATGACATCTCCAGGTGTGTTACGGCCCAGTGTCGGGTTGGGCTGCACAGCTTTATTGTAACCGAGTAAGGAGGTGGAGGAGTGTGGGGCAATGAGGGAAAAGCGTGCAGGAGGTCACACAATATGTACATACTATACAAAAGTCAGCTGGTCTTAGCTTCTACCAAATCTGGGGGAATTCAATCACCACATATGGCAAAATAAGCTAGAGTGTTTGTGGCAGAGTTTAAGCATTTGAGGGTTTAGGTAAAGATCTTCATTTGGTACTAAAGCTATAATCTACCCAATGTGGTGCGTGGGGCAGGATTCTCAAAACCAGGAGTGTAGTTTGTGGTTTCCTGTGTTCCTAATATCTGTGGAAAAATGTTCCCATATTCATTTAAGGAAGAATGTTTCCATGAGTTCATCATCTTCAGAAAAACACACAGGGAGAAAGTTTCCACATTTCATTACACCAGTAGGGACCACTTCTAACAAACTGCAACCATTGCAATAGAATAATCATTGTCAAGTTTAATAATTCTTCAACTTATAATTCGACCACAGGACAAATACATGCAGGGCCTCTGCCGCAATCCAGAGACCAGGAGTACGTTAGGCGACAAGCTTAAAACATTCCTTGGCACATTTTGCAATTAAAATTACAATCTGTACATAATGCACTGCCATCAAAATATTAAAAAGAGTGTTTAAAACCCACATAGGAACGACAGCCATCATTCCATACAAAAATATTTACATAACCACAAAAAAGGTAAATTATAAGTTATAATGAAACCAGAAATGTAAGGAGGGGGAAGATAAAGTGCTTAAGTGTATTAAAGTACTGAATTTTAGTAAATTTGGTTCTTATTATGGTACACACTTAAAAGCTGCACAAGAACTCCAGTGTCCATTTAAAATGGGTATTAAAGTCTACAATTTCAACATAAAACACAGTGAAATGTTGAGGCTTCTGAGAAGGATAAACCATTTAAAACTAGTGGGTGGGGCCTAAGATGAGTGCACCCATCAGGTCAATCTGACATAGGGTGGAGCTTTGGCAGGCTCCGCCTCTTCTGCATCCTTAGAGAGCTGCACAGGGGAATTAAACAGCCTGTCGTCTCCACCTGCTGAGGTAAGACAGCGCTTCAGTCCGGTTCAGGCCATCGTGTGCTTTAGTTTTGGCAATTCAGAGGCCTCTCAAGGAGGACATAACAGCGGGTTTGCCGTTCGTCGGAAATATGGCATCATTATTATTGCATAAAATTAAGAGATCAAGATTTTACCCCAAGGAATCACTTTAATAAACCTGAGATCTAGAAAAATGCATGATGGGTCAGGATGGGTGGTAATTATACACTTGTACCCACTTTTCCCTTCCCAGTTTGTATGCTGGGGAACAGAGGCATCCTTGATCTTTCAGGCACGTGTGCAGTTAATGAGCTAATAGGTCACCTGTGGCTCAGGGTCACAGTCTCCCCCCCCCCTACCTTGCCAGGTGCAGATTAGTTCTGCCTGTGGGTTTGGCTCATCTTGGGGAACCAGTGTCTCCTGTCAATAAACAAAGAGCAAAGTCTCACTCCACGCTTTCAGTGGGGCATTTTATATTAAAGCTGTCCCTCCCAAAGCAGGAGCACTGACAAGAGTCAAGATTTAAGGATTAAAGACACACCCCTCCCTTTAAACGTGATTTCAGAAAAATCATTAACATTCAAATCCTACAAGACAGTAGCATCTGGAGCGAGACCGGGGGGGGGGGGTTGGGGGTGTACTACAAAGCAGGAGTTCTCAGCTGGGTTAAGCTAGAAGTTTTGATTGTCCAATAGGAACGCTCCTTACGTAAACTTTTTGGACAATCATGACTTCAAGCTTAAGTTAACCCAGCTAATTTAGAAAATCCTGCTTTGTGGAACGGACTCCGATTTATATGCTTAAGACACAAACACTACCGGCTCTTGTCAGTGAAACCAGGAACTCCCTGCCTCCAGGACAGTAACAGCAAGCACTCTTACTCAGAACATCCCTGTGGCTTTTCAGGTGGAGTTTGGCAGCATTGTATTTATTTAGCGAGCTTTTATCCAGAGATACAGTTGAAGGTTATGGTCCGACAGTAAATGGAGCAATTGGGGGCTAAGGGTCTCGCTCAAGGGCCCCCAACAATAAAATCACTACTGAACCTGGGATTTGAACCAGCAACCTTCGAAATGTAGGCCGGGCTCCTAAACCACCAAGCCCCACACCACCCCCCAGATGTGTCAATGCCCTCTTTGGGGGCGGGGCGGGGCTTACCAGTCCTGTGCTGCTGTCATAGCAGCCGCAGAAGGGTAGGCTACGGCAGCCCACCAGGGAGATGAGCACAGACAGCAGGATGCTTCCACAGCAGGAGAGCAGCATCGTGCCGTTTGCTCCCTTCACCATCCTGCTCAGGATGAACTTCTGCAGAGACAGACGGGACCACGCTGAAGCTGGCCTGCCTTCCACCGTGAGGCGACATTTCCCTGCGCTTCCCAAGCTCTGCTATGCAAATATCCCAAATGACGCTGGATTACAGACCACGCCCACAAGCAGAGGGAGAAACAGCCAGAGTCCAATGCGGCCAAGCGCGTCAGTGCTTACTGTACTTCGTATCTTAGCTTTGGAAAAGTTACTTAAAAGATGTAATAACAGATTTAAAAAGTTAACAGCTGTAGAGATGAAACTGCAGTAGAAGGCAGGTGCAAATAGAAAGGGGCCACGGTATCTTTTAAAGTCTCAAAAACCAAACGATAAGAAAACCCGCAGCCTTGCGGCGCAGAGTGAGCAGCCGCGGCAAACGTGAGAAATGCCGCAGCGGGACCGCACCGCTTTGGGGATGCCCACATGGCTGGGGTGGAGGAGCTCATCGTCGTCCTCCCCGTAGCTCAGGGTTAGCACGGCGTAGACGGCCACGATGAGGGTGGTGAAGCAGGAGAAGACGGAGGCGGCGATCATGGCGTTCACCTGGACACATGGAGGCGGTTACGGCCGCGGCTCGTCAGCCGAGCAACTATGCAAACCACGTGCAAGGCGCGGAAAAAAAACACCGAAAATACCCAGTTTGCTGGAGAATGTCATAAATTCGTTTCTAAATAAGGTAAAAAAAATAAATAAAAAAAAATCTGCCAACTTGTATAAGTTGCATTTCATTTCTTACCAATATGGGGTTCTTTTTCTGGGAGGAGAATAATGCCATAACTCCCGGGACTGCCATTACCTGAAATGAGGGTTTCATTACAAGGTTGCCATTTAAGTGATTTAAAGATCGGATTACCGGGGGTCTAGGGTAGCCAAACCCATAAGGCTATTTCATCCAGGTGGTGACTGCGGTGTCTCACCATGCCTGCCCACATCGGAGCCCGGGTGCTGCTCAGGGCTGTGCTTTTCCGGAAGGCGGCGTCGATGAACCCGCAGACCACGCAGAGACCCGCACATGCCACCTGCAGGATGCCCAGCACCACCATACTGCGCTGGTTGAACATAAAGTACCTGTACCGGTCCATGACTTCGCGTCCCTCCTTCAAACCAACACAGGATCGTTGCATCAATGTCAGACGCGTGTAGGACACCGTCAAAGGGACCATGGGACTGTTCACACTTACAGTATCTCAAATTAACGCAATAGCTTGCATATCTTACCATTTAAGGGGGTAAACGGAGCGAATACAAGTGGTGCGAGTTCATAGGCTAGTGTTAGACCAGGGTTTTGTGTAACATCCATTTTTTCCTGCAGTATCTCCATCGCGATCTACCAAACAAGATCTTAATAAATAGTCAACGGAGTGGCATATAACATAGCCTAATTAATAAAAATTGCAAGTCTCAATATGGAAAAGCGCTCAAACAGGGAGTCTCCTAAATCGGAATTAGGTAATGGAAGTCATTTAAACTTCGAAACAGTAACTTGATACCTATACAAATCTAAATAAAACAAGTCATTTAGATAGGCCTATATTTTTACGACTGAAAATAGGCTAATTCAATCCTTTGTAATATTATTCTCAAGCACACTTTCTGTAATGCATGTACTGTAAAGACTATATGAATATATTATGATAGAGAATATTCCATCGAAACATCTAAAATGCGGCACAATAAAACTAGTCATGACTTTTCCCGTTTGAATGATCGCAGGAAAGTTCTCATAAGCATTTACCAACTAGAATACGATGCACTTTGTCGAAAATATAGTGCAAGATTTCGAGCAAGGGAGATTTCAAAATTCGTATCGTGATTTGGATTAGAAGAGTATAGGTTAATAATACATAATTAATGTGAATAATTTGTAAGGCGGGGAAACTTGTCTAAAGATGAAAAAACACTGAAACCAAACGAAAAACAGAACAAGCTACAATGGAAACGTACAGCGAGCCCGATTATCTTTGATTTTCAAATGAATGGATGCAATTAATTCTCGATTAGAAAACAGCCGCAATCGCCAACTAAGCTACTAGCCTATTTGAATGAAACGAAACTACGTTTTCATTAGCAAGTTAAGCCGTTCGGAGAACCAGGAAGAGGTGCAAAAACGGCAAATGTCATAAATCAAAACTCATAACAAACAAATACATCCTCAAAAAAAAAAAATCATCTTACAACTAACCTCTTTTTTTTCCCCGCGGTAACCGCCGTTTTAGTCAGCTTCCTGCCTTTAAGCCGCACAGGTTAATATCAGCGCTCCGTAACTCATTAACTCGGCCGCGCAGGTGCTCAGTTTAACACTTTCATTACCCTGCATTCTCACCTCGGATGTGGGAAGAGACTGAACACCGGTGTGTGAACTTTACACTCCTAAAACATACCACAACTTTTACAAGTAATGCACACACACGCACATATTTTTATATATATATATATATATATATATAGACATACACACACATACAGGGGTCTCAAACTCCAGTCCTGGGGGGCCAGATCCCTACACAGTTTTTGGTTCACCCTCATTTAACACACCTGATCCAACTCCTTGTGCTAATTACAGCACAGCTCTAGAGCTGAATTTGTGATGGAACAGGAAGGTTCTAAGCTACACAGGGCTCCGGCCCCCTGGACTGGAGCTCGAGACCCCGGGTCTAAGGTATTAGCATTTTTTTTTTTAATGTTAGTTGACACTTTTGACATTAAAAACATTCGACACTAATAATAACATGAAAAGACAACATGGCTTATCGTTGTAATTATTACTTTATTATATGTTGAAATGTAATACAAGAGTCACCCCAGACACACCTTGTTTTAAAGGCTTGCTGATGCCATTTTGAGCACATCTCGTATTCACTCGCACCTACACATCTAAGAGTAAAAACGCACACGCATTGCACTTCCTCGCACACAGTCATCCTGGTATCAAGTCTTGTAAACAACGCCATGCCGGCTCACCTGCTTGGTTTGATCAAACGCAGGCCACAACGGCGACCCGCGTACCTAAGGCCTGGAAATCTTTGTATGGACAACCACACATCATAAACGTTTCGTTTGTTAACGCAGTCGTTGTCTAACCTAAGTCACTGTGTAACGCCGGTTCAGGTTTGAGTTTAAAGTCCCCGATATTGAGCTGTCGGCATAATTCTCTCAGCATAATTTCTCTTTCCCATCAGTAGCTCGCACTTAGTAGTAATCAACGGTACATTACTTCTTAACAGCCGAATTTAACTGGATAAATGAAGATTTTAAGTGAAACGAGAACCGGCTTTTACACAGTTGGCTCCCGGAACTACGCTTAAGAAACGCAGGTGTTGGACTATGACTTGATCAAAGCCCGCCTGCTTCAAAACACCTGCTTCTTCCACCGTAGCACCTCTAGGTTTTGTGTCTATATGTATATATAGTTTTTTTTTTTTTAAGACTTCGTCTCGTTATATCTCTGAGGTGTTGCTACCTGATTGTTAAAATGTTATCATCATACTAACAAACACACCATCTCTCAATAAATACAGTATAAACCCTTTAAATGGACCCGTCTGAGCTCGTCAGCCGTGACAGTCAGTACACCGATTTCCTCAAGAAACTTAAAAGTTTCTGTGTGCTTTTCAATAAGTTTCACAACCCAATAAAGTCACACACACATACTGGTTGTTGCAAATTTCACGGTGCAAGCTCCTCCCATTTTCATGTACAGTACAACCATTTCATCTCTACACAGTATTTTTTTGGGGGGAGGGGAGGGGGTGTTGCATCCACTGCCCCTGTGTCACATGCCATTGCTGACAAGTTTAGTGAAACAAAACATTTTCATTTTGCACAATTTGGACAATTTGAAATGTGTAATTTAAAACAACTTATGATCAACACAGCATGATCAATGATGGTTTCATTTACTTTGCCTTCAAATAGTGCTGTAAATAAAATCTTTACATGCATTTAATTATCACAAAAAGGAATTGTGTGTGCAATTGCCTAATTTGTTTATCAAAGAACGTAATTATGAATGCAATTTACCAGTTGCAGAAATACTGTAATATCCATGTCATTGTTATCCTGAGTAATCCCAAATACTAAACACTACTCAAAGGATTTACCTTATCATTTGTGACTGTTAGTGGAAAAAAAGTGACAGCATTTAGTTACATCAAATACTCTGAATCCTCGATGTTATTGCTACACGTGGACAACTACTTAAATGTGACAGAGCATTTCAAAATGGTGATAACATACTGGATATTACATCAATACCTAGAGACTATTAATATTTTTATTTGTAAATAACCCCAAGGGCAATGAATATAAATGAGTAAATATCCAAGCTCTGATTTTTCAAAATGCACAAACCAACAGGGGAGAAATCTATAGACAAGAAAGTGCTCACTCAGTACTACGACATATTCCACTTAAAAATGGGACCTATTTAAATATTAATCTCATCTTTCTATGCATCTTCCTTTTGTGTGTGTGTGTGTGTGTGTGTGTGTGTGTGTGTGTGTGTGTATATATATATATATATATAAAATAATAATAATGATTTTTAAAACAAACCTACTCTTTCCTACAGGAGAAAATCTGACATGCATCATACATTGAAAAAGTATTCCTTTTGTTTGGTGCCCTGACACACATTTTGACTTAGGCGACCTAGACTGCTGATGCAAATTTTTGATTGCATACAGATTATCAGTTACACTGGGCTCAGAACCCAGTCCGGCACACACATCAGAACCCTGTTTGTTTAGTGAGGAGTTTAAAGATCTGTCTAAAAACATACAGGTTAACTGTCATCAGAGCTGTGTAATGAGATGTTGTATAGTGCACACACACACACATTTGGACTTCTAAAAATTCACTTCATAGGGGTGTGTGTGTGTGTGTGTGTATAATTTAATTACTATGAAGTGTTTCTGGGGAAAGAGCTTTGATACGTATAGCATGTAACATGTATAATCCTGCTGTAATACACACAATAATTCAGGCTTTTGTTGCGGGGGATTAAAAAAAAAAAAAAGTTACAGCCCTGAATATTTTACATTCTAATTGGGGCAGGCAAAATGTTTTTTTTTTCTCCCTTTTTTGTTTTTCTTTTTTTTGGAGCTAAATCGTTAAGATTTCATTAAACTTCTACAAATACATCTATTAGGATTTCAGCAAGTCTAATGCTGCAAGTTAAGTCCCATTTTTATTTTATATATAACGATGGTATTTGTGGCATGTAACATTATTCAAGGCAGCAGATGACGAACAGTTAAATTAACACATCATACTTCAGTCAAAACAAGACCACATGCACAGAGAGGTGCAAAACCCCCTCATTAGAAATGTCTTTTAACAGCGGCTTAAAAACTGTTCTGATACCAACATTTAGATGCTAGGATTATGGAAAAATTTCAGCAGATTCATTCATTCATCCATCCACTTTCGGCACTTTTCTCAAAAAAAAATAAACCTTTGTAGACTGCCTGCTTAGAAGCTGTATAAACATTTAAATGAACAGGCAGCTGACTCCTGATCCTTGAATTGCCAGTTTCAGTTAAGCAATCAGTTGAAAGAGGGTGCAGACATTTTTTCAGGGGGAGGGGTTTGATGTCAAAAATGAAAGAGCAAAAACCATACAACACTGCACCAGAGTAGAGGATGTAGACATTTAAAGGCTAAACGCTTACTGGTCAGAAGGCCAGAGGGAGACCCAGGTGACTGGAACAGCCGGGTTATGAAGTTGCTGACGAGTCAGGAAAACCTCAATGGAGCTTCAGTGTAAAGCATTTACCGTATGATACTATTGTGGATGTAATATTCATGCATACAGAGAGAAGGAGTGAAAGACCGAAGGGGGGGAGAGAGATTTAAGGAGTGAGGGAAGGATGACAGAATAGGAATACAGCAAGACAGTTCCACGTGTTTATGAAGGAATAGAACCTTTTCACTTGTACAGTGACATGTTGGCTTGAAGACTGGCGTCAGCTGTAGGCAGTTTGAATCCCTGGTTGGTCTGTAGTGCATAGTTCCTGCGCTGTGTGTTGGTGGTGGTAGCCCCTGGTGCAGTTATCTGGGGGTGGGGTGATACGGTGTAGCTGTGGGGGTGGGTGGGGACTGTCTCACTGCAACCAGGACGCCTGGCCATCCTGGTGGATCTGCAGCTCCCTCTTATACCAGTCAGGGGCCTCGGGGCCACTCTTCCCCGAGGCCGCGTGGTCGTAGCCGTACGCCACCGTCAGCTCCTCGTCCCGGCACACGGGGCGCACCGTGCGCACGCACTTGATGGGCCCGAAGCGAGGGTGTACGAATCTGTAGAGAGGAGGAGCGGGCATGAGCGATGGCCTGTGACATCACTGCCGCGATCCTTAATACGCATGGCGAGAACCAGCCACCTTTGAACACCCTTAACCAACCAAAAGTCAATTTGTTCATGCAAAACGTTCAATTAAGAAACACTGAACAAATGTGAACAAAATGCGCTATTAAGAAAATATGAACAAATGTAAACAAAATGCCCATTTAA
>JAODJW010000015.1:2313824-2333619 GCA_026777045.1 Hyperopisus bebe | reverse complement strand
AGGACCACACCCCTAAATGCATTGAAGCAACTGCCATGTGATTGGTTGATTAGATAATTGCATTAATGAGAAATTGAGCAGGTGTTCCTAATAACCCTTTAGGTGAGTGTACAAACCAATACACCCAGAGTGTAGGCGGAATTCGAACCCCCAACTCTGGGGCTATGAAACCACCATACCACACATGACAAAATGTAGCTGCGTTACATACCTCGAAAATACCCATAAAATAAAAAAATAAGTTTCAGTGACCTCACCTTCCATCTTTTTTCAGGTTACATCACTCGCTGCGTCGCACTTTCGAGGCGTGAGCACAACGTCATACCTCCTGCAGTTACAGGACCTGCGAAGTTTGAGAGAATCTTCCGGGCTCAGTAAGTCACACACAGACTGCATGTGGCAAGGTTAGCTTTTAATGTGCTTGTAATTCGGTGTGAGTTTCCAGCTGGGATTTTGCTGTAATGTCTCCCATCAGAACCGGGTAGGGAAACACTGTGCACAGGAAACAAAGACAACCATTAAAATGAAACACACACACCACATTTTTAGAAAATACATAGATTATTTTAACTTTTTATTTTGTACTGCAGTGGTGGAAATGTGTCATCATTTAAATCCATCCACCTACCTACTGATATTTTTTATCATCTTTGTTTAAATCCTTTAGTTAAAATTTCAGTTCTGTCTAACAGTTTAATAAAAATGAGACCAGAATGGAGCAGCTCAGTTCATGGTTGGGGGTTCGAATCATGGCTGGATGGTGGATGTCTGGATGGCTGGATGGTGTGCCCATGTTCTTCTTGTTCTGTGTGGGTTTCCCCCTGTAGTCCAGAACGTGGTTACGTCAGCTAGTATTAATGTGTGAATGAGTATGTGCCCCGTGATGGACTGGCATTCCGTCCAGGGTGTACCCAGCCCCGTGCCCTGTGATGGACTGGCATCCCGTCCAGGGTGTACCCCAGCCCCGTGCCCTGTGATGGACTGGCATCCCGTCCAGTGATCTGGCTTTCTCAGTAATACATTATTTTGGATAAACATGTGTCTTAAATAAGTATAATGTAAATCTCATACTATCTATACACTCATTGCATGTTTTGTTTGGTCATTTTAAACATGTGAATTGTCAGTTGGGTTTGTAACATCTTCTTAACCAGTTTGTGAAGTCCTCACAATGGTTGCAAGCTCCAGTTCTCTTACAGATCGTAATCCACGTAGACGATCATGTGACTCTCTCTAAAACCCCAAAGTGTCACTGGAGCCACTGAGTGATGGTGGTTCCCCCTAGTGAGAAGCACGGGCATAGCAGGTCCTGTGAGGATGAAGTGGCAGCGCTGCAGTTTGTAGATGCTGCATGAGGTCATGCCACACATGAAGAAGCTGAGGAGGGACTCCGAACGCGCTGGTGTGTGCGTGTGTCTGACAGGGAGCAGTATTTACACTCGGAAACTATTTCTCTGCCACTTACAACTGCAGGCATTTCAGGTGTATTTGTTAGCCTGGGCCTGTACCTGCAGCTCTCCTTCTCATCTCACCACCCCGGCACCGTGAGACTGGCTTTGGGGAGTTCACGCTTTGACCCAGCCGTGCAAAATTCAGCCAGCAGGGCCGGCCTCGCAAAAGGCTGGAGAGGCAGCCGCTCAGGGCCGGCCTCGCTGAAGGCTGAAGAGGCAGCCGCTCAGGGCCAGCCTCGCAAAAGGCAGAAGAGGCAGCCGCTCAGGGCCAGCCTCGCAAAAGGCAGAAGAGGCAGCCGCTCAGGGCCGGCCTCGCAAAAGGCAGAAGAGGCAGCCGCTCAGGGCCGGCCTCGCTGAAGGCTGAAGAGGCAGCTGCTCAGGGCCTGCAAATTGCTTGGATTGCGGAGGAAGTGAAATTATTGTTTATTTTCCTTGTAGCCCCCCCAAGTAATGTTTTGCCTAGGGGCCCTGCAACGGTACAGCAGACCCAACCTGCAGTTGAAACAGGATATATAGGGTAAAATAAGAACCTTATTGTCATTATACATCAGCACAATGAAATTGTAAAACAATGACAACTGAAATGAAAAATAAAAAACACTAAATAAAGTAAAACAGATACAGTACTTCCATATAACATGCAGACTATGGAGAAAGTAGTTACTATAGACAGAGTGGCATTATACACAATGTGAAGTAATTACAGTACCCACCAAAAGGGCTCCAAGGCCAACCAGTAAACCGACAATGAGTTCCTGGGCACCCAAGGCTCAGTGATGTAGCATGGAGCCGAGGATAGCCCATCTGGTCCAATCCCACAGGCTGTGATAGAAAGGTATCAGAACACACAGTGCATCACAGCTTGTGTATCGGGCTGCGTAGCGTCAGACCAGTCAGAGTGCCCATTGACCCCTGACCACCGGCCAAAGCACCTACAATGGGCATGTGAGTGTCAGGACTGGGCCCTGGAGCAATGGAAGAAGGTGGCCTGGTCTGATGAGTCACGTTTTATGTAACATCATGTGGACAATCGCTTGTATGTGTGGAAGAGATGGCACCAAGGTGCACTATGGGAAGAAGGCAAGCTGGCAGAGGCAGTGTGATGCTCTGGGCAATGTTCTGCTGGGAAACCTTGGGTCCCGGCAATTATGTGAATGTTACTGTGACACAGACCACCTACCTAAACACTGATGCAGACCAAGTAAACACTGCAGACAGTTATGTGCGTGGAAGGTTGTGTTCATGCTACATTTGGCCATGGACATGGATGGTCTCGGTCGGTGCTTGCATACAGCAGTGATATTCCACCAGACCAGCAGAGGGCAGATGTATTGCAACAAACACAAATACAAGCATAGCAGTGAAACGGGTTAACTTTTACTGAACAGCTTTAAAGTTGTTTGTACAGGCTTGGGAGGTATTAAAGTAATACGGCATACCGTGATATTTTGAAATTCTTATAACTAAATTAGCTGGGACCCTCCACTACTCTTCAGTGAATTATATTGCAAAAAAATTTAAATGCCTGTCGCTTTTTAAAATACCGTGTACTTCAGTATAATGTCTGGACAGGATGAAAAATTAGGTATGCGGGTACCTCTGCACCACCTCAAACAGCTACTCACTGTAACTACCATTACAAAAACTATTCTTTCTCTACTCTTTCTTGGTTGGCCTCTGCTCTGTGAAAGTCAGTGCTGCCACCTACTGGAAATACCTAGTTAATTATCATGCACATGCGCAGTCAATGTGCACAAACGCGCATTATATCTGCTGGACAAAAAAATCAGGGATACAGGAGTACCATCCGCAGTCGTCTGGCACAATCCCCAGATGAGGAAGTGAGCACGAATAAAAGCATGCACGGGAAAATGAAATATGAAATGGCCTTAATGTACCTTTTCACACTGCAGAAATTGTTCAGCAATTATTTGAGTAACGTGAGAATGGTGTTGACTTGGCCTCCTGCTACCTCAGATCTCAATCCCTACACAATATTAGGCAGGTGGTGTTAATGTTGTGGCTGATCAGTGTAAACAGGAAGTGGGACTTTGTCTCAGTTTACTGTGGATGACAAAAGGGTGTTTTTTTTTTGGTCCTCTTTCAATTATATGTTAGGGTTATCTAGGTATTGTCTTTGCTCGGTGTAATACAGAGCTTGTTGAAAACAATCCATTTGGTTTCAATAATCTCTGCAGTAACCCTGAGCCCATTGTGGGGGCTTAAGATACGGAGCAGTTCGTACCCTAGACGGGGAGCAGTCTGTCACAGAGCACACATACGTTTATAGCTTAGCTCACACACAAAGGATAATTTAGAGACATCAGGCCCTGAGTTTTTCAGCTGCACAAGGACACCGAGAATGTCCAATCAGGTCGAGCGGGTAAGTAACATGAAACTCGACCCAAAATTCGAACCAGCAACCTTGGGGATGCAAGGCTGAAGCGGGTCCTTTTGTACCCAAGACAGAGACTTGATGGCCAAATGTATTCTACACCAGTAGAACATAATGAGAGGAGAGGAGAGCAGGCTGTACTCTATGAAGCTAATGTTACCCCAATGCACAGTGAATAATTTCCAGTTTGATATCCTTGCACCATTACCAGCTCCATCTGCAGAGGGCCGTGTCAGCGACAGGCATGCAGCACGTGGAGGGAGGAGGCTTGTGACTGGAGTTTGTCGCTTGTTTATATTGGCTGCTTTTGCCAAAGTGCTGAGGGCTTTTGTGCATGTAACCTATTCCAGGAGAACTTAAGGTTCAAGTGTTTCGCGGTCTTGGGCACGGACCTGCTTTATCTCCAGTTGCTAAGCAACGACGGCACCCTTTCATCCTTCAGGGAATAATGATGGTGTTGGGAAACATTACTCATTATTGTAAATCGCTTATTTATCCGTTGAAAATGTGGTATTTACTCGCTGAATGTGAGAACCATGAACAGTGAGTAGATGCCAGTAATGCACAGCCCGTTCTTTCGTAAACTGAGAAAATTACAGCGAGCAAATCAACCGAAAAGGGGCAAACATTAGGAGAGATCATTACAGTGAAAAATGACTGAGTAAAACAGTGCGGCCATGCAATGGAGTATGAAAACACGACGGTTTTGCGTTTTATTTAAAACTGTTGAAAATGTGCATTAAGGAAAATGGGTTTTGCTTTGGCACCATAACAAAGACGCGCTTTGGGGACTCGAGAAGGAGCCGAGCGCTGCCGGTAGGAACCGAGGGCGGCCGCGGTGCCTGGCAGCCGATCTGCGGGGTGGGATCTCTCCACGCCTTCGCTACCGGACATATTGAAAATGCAAAGGCAAAACCGGGCCGGTGGGGCCGGTTCAGTGTGTGTGTGGAGGAGACAGCTCATTTATTACCGTGATTAAAATGCGGGAGCTGAGCTCGGCGCAGACAGTCCAAGTGCATTAACATCGAGCGCGTCCGATCACGCAGGCATGTATTAAAGGTTATTTAAGTTAGGGCGATCTGTAGCGGATAAACCCCCTTATTCACCCGCATCCCCAGGGATAAAGCACACGCAGCCCAGCTCCGGTCCAAAGAAAATGAGAAAAGCATCCACCGGCGCCCCATACCTAAGGCATGTCACAGACGACTGAATAATTACTTCGTCACTAATGCCTCTTGGTTCATCACAGTCAGGGCCGGCATCATGCAAAATAGCGGAGAGGGCATGATTCATTAGGGCGATGAATTAAGCGCTGCTCTTTTTACATACGTGCTCTTAATTATGGAAATAGGCTGTTGTCTCCCAGACGCAGCGGTGCGCTTTGCTGTTAATCACTGATGAGACCCAAACATAAGCTGTACTGGTGATTACCAGCTTTCCTCTCATTTCCTGGCAAATGAATATGATTATTGGATCCTTTACTCAGCAAAATAAAACATTACAGGCATAACGGGGGCGCTTAATTAAGAAATGAAATCGAACGCTACAGACTAGGGAAAGTGGGTCCCGCTCCAAACATCATCAGTTCTCGATGTTTGTCTGAAAATGAGTCATTTTAACAACCTCCTGTTTACGCCAAAGGTGCACTCGATTTATAAATAAAAAAAACTTTTTTTTGTTATAAAACAAATCCTGCGCACCTGGCACCAGGCCTATTATTTTGTGCTGAATATTTCACTGAAGATGTTTTTGATTTTTCTCTTAAGTATGTTGTGTTCTGCTGATATATTTTATCGAATGTTTTCTTTTGGTTGATTCAACCCATACGTCCTGGCACTGCATTTAATAAATGCCGGTCCCTCTACCACGTGTCCGATAAACGTTAACAGCCCACAAAGCGGTTAGTTTAATTTATCTCTGACTGATCGTACATGTTTCCCCAGACAGGACTGCGTGGAGATCTACCCCCTCTTCTTGGTTGTGCTGTGGATCTCGGGAAGCTTCTTCCATGAAGGTAACTACCTGACATAGTTGAGGGCAAGAGGAGCCTCAAACATATAAAGGACATGGACACAAATAGTGATTCATCGTACCACAAACCAAAAAAATTCTCCCTCTCCTGTAAGGACTCTATCCTCATTAACAAGTCATGGTGTTACGTATTAATTATTTTTAAGCATACATTCTATATTTCCAACGCACTGCGCAGCATGGAGCAAGCAGTGAAGTACTGATACCACTATCTGATATCGCATCAAAATGAACCCGAATCCAACACCCTTTTTATACCTTTGTTTCCCAAACCTAACCCAAACCTAACCTAAACCTAACAGTCCCATTCCTGTTGTACTGCAATGCATGATTGTGGTAGTTGCCCAGGTGACACTTGTCACTTGTACAATGACACAGGGTCACCACACGCCCGAATTTCCCTGGACACGTCTCTTTTTGGGCGGCTTTTCAAAAATCGGAGGTTTGTCTGGGTTTAGCACTGAAACCCGTATGACCCAGTGTTCCAAATTACACTGAAGTACCGAGTGAAGGACCAAGGCAGCCAATCAGTAACCCTGCATGGCGTTTGCTTAAAAAATTAAATGATATTCGTATCCCTACGTGTCGCACTGCTCTCGAGTGACATCAGCTCCTGGGAAGTTTCCGGGAGCAACATCACTTAAACATTTTATATTTGAGACATTTTGTGAGCGACAGAGCGCCCCCCCTTTTTCATCTCACCAAATATGGTGACCCTACAATGACGGATTATCATTGAAATACTGCACATTCAGGGCCGGATTAAGGAGGGGGGCCCTGGGTTAGAGAGAATTTTTGGGCCCAAACTACCTAACACATTTTGAAGTATACAAAATATTAAGTGGATATACATGTCAGCTTCAAGGGTAGAGTCAACCAGAGTAAAGAAAATGGCAACTAGCTTTAAAAATAAAAGCTTTTAGCTTTAAAATGAATGACTAAAACCTGCAGCACAGAAAAATATAGGCCTACTAACTGAAATTATGAGAGACAAAGTATACTATATCAGAGCCTATATCTTTAATTAGCTGCTCGGACCAAAAAGCGGCCCTAAGATGGCAAAAAATTGCAACGCTTAAAACATAGGCAGGGTATGTATGTTTTAAACATGTAGTTTTGAAATGAAATGATAATGAGAGACAAAGGTGAAAATAGGTAACGTAATGACAAGCCAGAATACAGCAACAATCTTTTTTAAAGCATTATGTCATCTGGCACATGCGGCTGACAGAATGACCATGTACCATCACCAACTGAGTCCTTAAAACACTCAACTATACCATCTTATTGCAAAGGCCTGAGGAAGCAGGACCATCGAATACTGCATAGGTCACTCTGTATATGAAGCCATATATACATGGAACTTTCAGGGAACATTCTTACATACCTCTGGTATTTATATACAGCTGTGGAAACAATTAAGAAATCACAGCAAGATTTTCAGTTTCTCTAATTTCTCAAGTCATGGCTATGCACCTGTGTAAAATGCACATTTTTTTTTTACTAACTCCAGCCTGGCTCTTCCCTGCTTCTCATTAATGAAGAGCTTCTTCCATGTTTTATGGGACTTCAGTCCTGCTGGTAGCAGCCTGTTAGGAACCATCCTATCACTGCACCTCACACCACTTAATGCCTCCCATTCTTCTCGAAGGTCACTTGAGGTCATCCTCCTATTTATGAGGCACTGCTGGATACGTTGATGGTCCTCTCTGGCATTAGAAAGTTGCTTCTGCCCTCTAACTGGCTGCTTTTTGGTCGTTCCCAGTGTCTCCTGCTTTAACTTATCCTTGTGTACTGCTGTCTTCGAAACTTTGAGCCTGGAAGTAGCCTTTTGCCGGCAGAACCAAGATTAAACCAGGATTTAACAATGCAGATTCTTAAAAAATAATAAAATTTTTCCCAGAGCTGTATATGGAATATATAAATCAAGCCACAAATAAAAGTAACCATGCAAACTTGTAACACATCTTGTTCTGAACACTAAGCACAGTTTCTAAACAAAATTAACTTTTTATAATGCCTGCTAGACGAAATATGCCTTTTGTATGTATAGCAAAGCAGCCACTTCTCAAAATATGCTGACGTCGGTGTTTGTGCAATGGTAATGGTCCAGTGATCAAAATTTATCACCGTTCTTCATCCACAAAACAAGCTAAATTGGGAAAATATTACAGAAACTCCCACTAGATAATGGTCCATTCGCACCTTGCAGTTCAGGGATGTAGTGGAATCGGGAGCAATACGAATAAAAAGGAAAGAGGTCAAACTTAATTTAATATTTTTTAATGTATTTCAGTGATGTTCTAAGTAATTCTGACTGAGGGAGATGAAATAAAGGGGGAAAGAATGACTCGTTCAAGTGCCGTTTACAAACGCAGCACTTAAGAAGCGCATGTAATAAACAGAGATGCGTTACCCATTTACTACGTTTGGGTTGGTAGCGACCCGATACTTTTTTGGCAAATAAATGACCATAAAACAATGATGAAGATATCTACTGACAACACTGAAGGACCCCCCCCCAGCCTAATTCTAGCCTTCTCACTGGAAAACGTTAAAACCAGTTAATAATAAGCAGGTGTGAAAGACGTATATGTAACAAAAAAAAACGTCCGACAAAACATCTACTTGTAAGTTTTAATCAACTAAGCCGTTTGCAGAGCAGCAAAGAAGATAAAATATTTACATACAAAAAAATGACCATGATTATTTTGGGGGCCCCTATCCCAGTAAGCCCATCTAAATCCCAGGTACACAATGGTTACGTACTGCTAACTCTTCTGAGGACATTCTGGTCAATGAAGACCTTGGAAAGAGTCTCACACCAAAGCTTGTTTTTGATCTTCGTTAAAAATGCTCCTTACCTTCACCAAATGCTTTGTCATCCGCTTTTTTTCAGCACTGGCAGCTGTTGGTGGTCTGCTGTTCATTTTTTCCCGCCAAATGTATTTTAATGGTTACGTCAACTCTACGACGCACAGGTAAAACCATGACGCACTCCACCACAGAACAGTGCTACAGAGAATGAGGCCTGCTGAAACTGCAGCGTGTGTCTCTGCCTGCAGATTACCGGGGATTTACCTGTCCATGGGGGCTCTCGTCCTGCTGACAGCGACCGCGGCCGCTGGCCTTCTCCACCAGTTTCTTGACGACTACCTTGACGTCAACATGCACAAGGTTTTCAAGAGTTAGCGAGTTTGCCTGAACACACATTGTCACTTCGTCCAGGTATCACAGGTGCGGCTTTCGACCAAAAACATATACACTTGTTTGAAATGTTAAAACTGTATTAAGTATCGCTTTACATTAACTGCACCTTCATAATACATTCATAGAACGTTCATAAGCAGCAAGTACGCCTTAACATCCTAACATACCCTAACAGCGTTAATGTACATTAATAACAAACATTATACAATTATAATGTTTGTCATTAATGTATATTAAAACTGCTAAGGTATGTTACAATGTTAAGGCATACTTACATGCTGCTTATGAACGTTCTATGAATGCATAATGAATGCATTATGAAGGTGCAGCTGAAGTGTTATGCCATACCTTGCACTTTGAGAATGGCACATTTACAATGTCTGTACAAAAAATTACGGTTCCTGACTGGTTATACATCAAACGTATTTCAATCAGTGTAGGTGAAGGAGTGGTGATGAGGTAAACAAAGATTTTCCAGGCTTCAGACATGGACTGTTTATCTGATAGAAGATGGGAATTTAATGACCTTTGAATGGGGTATGATAGTAGATTCCAGGCAACACAAAAGTGTTTTTCAAACTGAAAAGTGTTCAGTCTATGTCCGTGATGATCTGGAATTGGCACCAGCGGGGGTCATTGTGGAAGACCTTCCGAACCTTGTTCAGCCCATGACCAGAGGGAGGCACGATGGCAAATGGAGATCTAACGGAATATTAGGGTGGCATCCCTGATGCTTTTGTATGCTCAGCCTACGCAACATCTAAATAGAAATCAAATATCGAAATCAAAATGCTCAGTACTTTGTCAGTTCTCTGGCTGCAGATGGAACAAAGAATGACAAAAAAAAAAAATTAAAAAATCACAGCTACAAATGCATGCATCCTGCTTGACGTCCATTTCATATGTTGAGCGGATGCTCCGATTCAATTTCCTGCCGAGTTGGACGAAACGTGAATTTGCTGTGTGTTTCGATAGCTTCCTTTAATGCATGTCACAGAGTCAGATCTTGGTGTGTGCGCTCTGGTGAGAAAGTCGACTGGTGATGTCTGGCACTTCTTGATCGATTCCTTTTGTCTGATTATATGTGACTTGTTTATATTTTTATTACTCCCCCCCCCCCCAGACAAAAAATATAAATAGTGAATTTCTTCAATGTAATTGGCAGCATTCTTGTTTTAGTTGAAAAAATTTGTGCAGGATTATAGACAGACAACCTTATCCTACAGATAGTCTCACGCAATCTCACAATCCCCTAGGCAAAGAACCAGAAAAATGTCTGCGTATAAGAGTTCATTTAATACAATAAGAGAACATTCTCCTTTATTTTTACTTTTTCTGCAAAAAAAAGTTATAATTCTCTCGAATTAACATTTCATAATTCTATACAAGATAAAGAAATAAGCACTGCTTAAGGTACAGAGTGAAATTTTAAAACTAGAAAAAAAAATTAGAATAGGTTTACAGTACAAATTAGTAGTAAGACATTGTCTGGAGTGCAATGGTGTAGCTCAGATGAGTTTAAACGTGAGGTTAAAAGAAATAAAAAAAAAAAGTAAAATTTTAAAGAAATTGCAATTTTGTTGCCAGTTATCTGATGTTTTAGTCTGTAAAAACATATTTACAAATAACGTTAATCTTTTATATATAATTTCTTTAACATCACATATACTTCAGCACCAGTACAAAAAGACTGAGGGAGAGAAAAATGAAAAAAAATAACAGTGTCTCTTTTTCTTGGTCCCAGATCCATAACTTTTGGGGGAAGCTTAAAGCGATCTTTTCTTCAAGTACTGAGCTGCGGGTCTGTTGCCTGCAACGCTACCAGATGCTGAAGTTTTTTTTTTCCTCCTTTTATTTTTCTTTCATTTTTTTTTTCCCATTTCATCTGTAGCTCTCCCACACATGAAACAGTGATGGAAATATTTCCAGAACAAGAGATGTCCAGCCCAGGAGAGAATGGAGCTCATACTTGGGTACGCAGAGGCACAAACAGGTTAAAATTAAAAAACAAAAATCAGACTTCTGCTCTTTGGGAGGGGAGGGGGAAAAACCACTGCGCCAACAAACAAAATATTTTAAATGGAAAAAAAAATCTGTCGTGTGACAACAAAATAAATATAAAAGTTTGTCTTGACACTGATTTTCAGGTACAATGAACAAAGACTGCTCACAATGATGTACTGTATAAACAGACAAATTGTCAATAATGTAATAATAAAATTTTATATATGAAGGCCCACAGGGTCAGCGAAGGCTTTGTTCTATATGAGTTGAGCTTCATTTTACATTTGATTTTGCTTTTCCAGAAAGCTATACCATTTTGAGTCTGTCATATGGCTGTATTTTTTTAATCTGTGGGGTGATTCTGATCGGGATCCTGGCTTGAGGTTCCTGTTGTGAGCAGGTTGTGAGTCTATGTCCTTAAACCTTACACACACATAAAATCTCACACACCGTGATGCATGATGGGAAATTTAGAGATGCCAACTACCCAAAACCCACATGGTATGGGGAGAATATGCCAACTCCACAAAAATATGTAAGTGGGACTCAAACCCACAACCTTGGAGGTGTGAGGCTACCCACTGAGCCACGGTGGTACCCAGGTATCAAAACCCTAGACTAATCTATAGCGTTCTTAGGCGTACAGAATTGACCTATTTATCTGTACTTTTTTGGAGAGGGTGAAGGACAAAGGATAAACGCTGAAGAATAAGCACAGCTGTAGCAGCCTGAATGGGCATCCCTGGGGCGATGTAGGCAGTATTTCTGTGGCTTAACAGAGCGCCAGGCGGGAAGACAACAAGGTGACTGTTAGCTGGAACAACGCCGCGACAGTGTGCGCTATAATGTGCGCCATTGTGGTGGGGGAGGGGCCTTAAAAACTGGGCCGTCGGCGCTCCGGTCTGCCTTTTCACAGCGGGGGGACAAGGACAGCATTCACGCACTGGGAGGCCTCAAAATTCCAGCCAGAGCAGCCTCGAGTTCTTAAAGAAAATGGACAAATAGGACGCAAATCGTTGCTAATGTTTATATGGCCGCCGTTACGCACCAGCATGGTCGTTGTCGTCATCGTCGCCGCCGCCGCGCGGGTCACGACAAGCGAGCGGGCCGAAGTTTTATCAATCGTGAGATTCTGTGTAGAGAAATGGTGGTGGAGGGTTTTATGAGGGATTTATTGAGAGTGTGGCAAGGAGGTGCCAGTTCACGCCTTCTCATGAAGTGAAACGAAAGCCATTCTCGCAAACAAACGCAAACACGGAAGTCGTTTATCAGTCGGGGGAGAGAGATCGCAAATGTGAGGGGTTATCTGAAGACTCACGTTTCAAGGACTATTTAGGCTTTTAAGGATAATGCAAAATCTTTAATTTTATAATAAAAAAAAAAAGACAAAGTCACTTGTGGTGGCTTATACATTCATCACCTACCATTTAAAACGTTACACTTTAAATATAAAGCTCTGTGATCACCCTCCCATAGCTGCCACTTAACCTTTGTTTATTCCACTCCAGCCCCGGTGCATTATGGGTAGCCGCCAGGTCCCTCACAGTAGGATGTACATGGAAACTCAGCTGAAGGCAATGCCTCATGCTGGTTGCCTAGCAACAGCCCACACTGACAGGGGCTTGCCCCAATTCCTCACAAAGAGACGAGATCGCTCCGTGGCCGTTTTCACAGTATAAACTTAACACAAGCCACTTACAAAACAACTGAATAAAAAAAAAAAATGAATGAATGAATGACAACAGTACTTTCTACCGCTCCCTCAGAGAGACCATTAAATCCATGTGATAATCCGAATTTGTTTACAGACACGTTATTTTGATGGCACAAAGACTTTTAGGTGTCATACCAAAAAAATAAAATAAAAACAAATATAAAACAATCATAAAAGCTGAATGAATATACTCCCCCAGTGTTTTTTAAAATCTCCACTCTCACCTTTTCTAGGTCCTGGAAGTAATATAAGCAGTGTCTCTTAAAATATATAATTTTTCTTTAAATCCATTTAAGGAAGATACAGAGCTAAGAATTTTGAGAGATCGATTCAACTTTTTATGAAAAGGAAAAGATTTGCCATTCTAAAAAATGGAAATAAAATCTCTTGCTCTCTTCGGACTATTCAGCTCCAGAACAATAACAAAATTGACCCAGTTCGCCTAGGATAACAGTCCTTTCCCCAATGCCTGCCTGCATACACAAGAGACCTGTTTCCTCCCCCAATTTTCCAAAAACAAAACATATTGCCTTGTCTTTTTTTTTTTTAAATCCCCTTTACGTTCAACTGCTACCATTGCCGTGAAAGGTGTCCCTTCATTATGGGCTAGGAGAAAAATTCATCCATCCAGCCGTCCGTAGAGTCCAAGTCTGCGCTGTCCGTCAGGTTAAAGGGGCCGGCGCCGGAGGGCTGGCCACCGTACGTGCCGTACGACAAGTCCTGACCGGGCGTCCGCTGGTAGCTCTGCTGCTGGCCGCCTTGTACGTAGGAGCCAGCAGAGGGCGCCATAGGCTGCCCGCCGCCCTGGCTGAAAGTAGTCATGTTGGGGATGGCCTGAGCCACGCCGGGCATTACCATGGGCCGCGGCTGATTGGTCCTCACCTGGCCCGCCATCTGGGGCATCATCTGCCCGCCCATGGCCGGGTTCATGGCCCGGGGGTCTACCACGGGCTGCGGAAAGTGCTGCTTGGGCATGCGCGGCTGCCCCGGCTGCATGGCGTACGGCGTGCCGCTGTTGAAGGCCACCATCTCCCCACTAGTCCGGCCGCCCAAAGCCTGCAGCTTCTGCTGCTGCTGTTGCTGCTGCCAGTTCTGGGCACCCTGGTTTCCCCCTCCCATCATGCTTTGCAGTCTCTGCGCCTGGGCCTTGGCGACGGGCGGGGTGACCGAGGGCCCCTTCAAGGGCTGCTGGGACATGGCGGGGTTCATCAGCATGCCCTGTCCGTAGCCGCCCCCCAGGGCCGTCCCCGGGGCCCCGCCTCCTGTCTGTCTCTGCGCGGGGGCCGGATTGTGGGCTACGCCCATTGCGCTTTGGTTTGGATGCTGCAACATTTGGTTCATGCCGGGGTTCAGGCCGTACATGCTCTGCTGGCCACCAGGCTGGGTGTTGTAGGCCATGTTGAGGTCGGAGGAGGGGGCGCCCCCTGCTGGTGGAACGGGCATGGAGCCGGACATCTGCACCGGGGGCATCTGGAGCATGCCCTGACCCTGCTGCTGCTGCTGCTGTTGCTGCTGCTGCTGCTGTTGCTGCATCAGCTGGGCGTTCCGCATGGACGCCAGTGCCTGGTTCCTCGCCGCCATTTCCTGCGGCGTGCCTGCGAACGCATGCGGGAAGCAGGAAGTGAGACGCGGGAGGTCACATGACATCTCTCAGGGAATAAACGCCCCCCCCCCCCCCCACCATTTTTCTCTGCTCATTTGCAACTCATTACATGCGAGATTTTGGCAGGCTGACTTGCTTGGCAGCCAAATTAGAAGAACACGCTGGCTGACTGGATCCAGCCACCTCATTGTTTCTGCAGTTTGTTCAGAAACATAAAGCTTCCTGCCCCACTGACTGCGAGCTGGGAGAGCTCCTTTAAATGGCTACTACACCCGGCTGGGCGGTAAACATTATTTGAGAATGAGGCCAGGCTGCCAGACATTAAGCCGGGGGAGTTTGATGCCAACATTGCCTCGAAATCCTGGCCCCAGTTTCGGAAGAATCATGTACATAACCTTTGCCTATTCCTTGATGCTTTCTAGAAAGACACAGAAGAGGCGCTACTTGACCGAATCTGATCTGGGGACGGATTTCCGTACTTATGAAAAGAGGTTCACGAGTTGAGAAAAAAAAAAGGCAATGAAGAAGCGGCAAAGGCAGCCAGCTCTTACTTCAGAGGACCGATATCCAAGCTTATTAGTCTCTTCTGGGGAACAAATCGATGACCCCAGTAAAAAAAAGGAAAAAAAAACATGAGGAGGTCCTCCCCTCCATTAGTTGAGTAAAGCTCGATTTCTCAGCGATTGGTGTAGATTCGACGGAACGCTCCAGAGGCCGGGGGCAGGTTGTCATGGCAACAGGCGCCGACCAAAAGTGATAAATTTTAGGCGGCCACATCAGCTCCTGGTAACGGTGCAGAAATGCTATCGATAGGCTTAAAAACGATCTTGCGTTATCCGTCAGGATGGCGTCAATATGATTTAAATGCAGCTGGCTGCTGATGGCCCGAACAAAAGCAGACCCCCCCCCCCCACCGTCCCCCACAGATTGGATCTAAATATGGTTTCCATGGAAACGTGACAAGATAATCAATAGAGAGAGGCATATTTCGCCCTCCAGAGGGGCGGAGCGAGAGATGAAAGGTGTCCCAGATGGGCCAGTGATAATTATCAGTGTCATGGACTCTCTTGATTTGCTGTGAAGTAAACAGGTGTTTGCTTGGGGGGGGAGGGGCGGCTAAATCCCCAGGAAAAAAATCACACAGGCTGCTCAGAGACGTAATAAACTGTAGCTGCCCCCAGCCTGGACCAGAGCGCTCCGAAACATTTCACACTTGCTGAGATGCTCCACTAAAGAGGCAGTGACTTTCCCAACCTCTTCACTTCGTCTTAAAATCAGGCAGAGAGAAAAGCTCCAGATAACACAAGCCGCTAATTATGTTAATTTATGGCTAAGGTAATTACAGCGCTTCTCACAGAGCCCATCACAGAAATTTAAGGAGGCCTCCGGATCTTCTCGTGGTTCTTTGAGGAATAGGAGGAGGGTTTTGGACCTGTGCTCCATCTGCCCCGGTGCCGACAGCTGGGCCAGCCTCATGACAAAGTGGGCGACAGGAATCCAAACGCAGAGGTGGATAGTTCAGGTCCACAAAGTAAAAATCCTGTCCGACATTTTGTTTCCACCAACCAGTCGAGTATAAAGAGTCACAGTCACAGAGGACTCGGAGAACTTAATTGGTTGGTTGAAATGAAATCTTGGTCTGAATTTTACTTTCCAGACCTTCATGAAATGGGGGTTTGTGGCTGAGCAGTGCATCTTACCCTGGAACTGGTTGACCTGCTGCACGGGGTATGGATGTCTCTGCGGCTGGGACATCGGTCTGGGGAGGTGCTGCTGCTGCTGCTGCATCTGAGTGGGGGAGGGGGGGAGGCAGCTTTGCATGAGAGGCAGAAGGAGCAAGACACGCTAGGCTAACGGAGGAAAGGTCAGAGTGTGCCAGATGCAGACAGGAAGGACGCTTCCTTCAGTGAGGCTCAGGGACAAGCTCAGAGCTGCAAAGGCCAGGCATGTGACTGTGTATGTGATGAGTAGGAAAGAACATTTATAAAACATCTTTGGAGATTCAGCACGCCGGCAACCATGCTACCATCCAGCCCCCCCCCCCCGAAACGCAGAGGATGTGGGAGGGATGTCACCAAGCTGAAATTTCGTGTCGGTGTTATAGAGTAACGCGAAGGGACAATTTAGGAGGAGTAACACACTCGGAATCCATTAACTTGGCGCTTAAACTCTACATAGCCTGATTAACTAAACTCACGAGACACCGCACTTAAAACGTGACGTCTGCCTGAAGCAGAAGGACTGTCCATGAAGGTCAGTCTCCCGTGTGGTGAAATGAAAAGACGTTGTTATTGTGTAAGATCCGAGCTCAGAGGTCTAACACACCAACAATGTTTTCGACTCGACCAGTGGCACCACCTTGTTTGACTAATCAATATCTCATTGAGTTATTTAAACAATTAAGTTAATTAATTGAATGAGCTGGTGGTGGAATATACCAAATCCATGAAATGGCTGAGGTGGCCCTGAGGAGAGGTTTGGGAAAGCGGCGATCATCTAGACATCTAACAGGATATCAGGGACCGAAGATATTTGGGGGATCGAAGAAATTCTTGCTATTTATTATTATTATGTTACTGTTTATATGCATATATTCTAATGTTAAATTATGTTTTTTTTCTGAGCAACTACAGACTTACTACTCAGATAAATAGCTTTGGGCTGGTCAATCTTATCCAGAAAGGGTCACTGTGTGTGCAGGTTTTCCTGCATCTTTCTAATTAAATTATTAATTAGAGGACTAATTGGCTGAAGAGTCCTCACATCTGGGTTTTAACAGCTGACCTAAAGGTTATCCCAAAATCCTGCACACACACCGGCCCTTTGTGGAGAGGACTAGCCACCCCTGCCTTAAACATTTCCTTTTTACCACTTAACACTTATGCACAGCGCTATAGGTTTATGTACGAGGAGCCAGCAGGCATCTCCCCGGACGCCTCATCCAGGACCCCGAGTGTCACCTGCTCCACCAAAAGCTGCTGCCTCTGCTCCCGCAGGATCTGTCGCTTTTGCTGCTCCAGCAGGTGCAGCTGGGTGCGTTTCTCCTGCTCCATCTGCATCTGCTTCATCATGGCTGCCTGTTGCACACTCCCCAGGTAGCTGGGTGCCCCGGGGTTGGCGCCGGGGCCCGGGGCCACGCCTCCGGGGCCCGGCATGGACTGCTGAGTGCCGCCGGGCTGCCGGGGAATGCCCACACCCAGGGTCTGCTCCTGCGAGAGAAGGAGAACGTTTAGGAGGTGGTCGATCTCCTCAGCTTAGCAAGCCTGGGTATGGAGACCACAGCGTATAGGTAAAACCCTAAGTATTCAGAGGGACTGCTAGCCAGGGCTAATTCTCTTGGAAATATAATGACAGAGATAAAATTGCATAACTTTTACATTATTTATTTAGAAGATGCTTTTATCCAAAGCGGCATACACTTTTCTGACAGAAAGATGGGTTAGACGTATCCTAAAGCAATTAGGAGATAAGGCACTTGGTCATGGTGAAATCACTCTTCCGACCCTGGGATTCGAACTGACGACCTTCCGATCACAGACACAGTGCCCTAAACCACTGATAACATGCCACATGAGTCAAGCGAACACAGAGCACAGCTGTCTTCCCGTCATTTTTACATCTTGTAAACATTCGCTGCTGAGGGCTTTGTCCCAATACAGATAAACACAGTAGGACTCCTCGAAGTCCACATAACACATGGGGCGCGCTGTAGGACTCAAACCCCCGCTGGTTCAGCTGCTGTGGTACCTGGCCACACCCTCTGGCAGATCAGGGCTCGAGACCCAAAGCGAGTTTTACAGCTTCTAAAGAGGAAGGCAGCAGTGTCTGGCCAAATCACCAAAGGCCTCTTAAAGGGATGAGAGACCAAGAGGCTCTTAAAGGGAGGTGTACCTGGAACTTATTCTCAGATCTCTTAGCTAAAGAACATGCTTCTGCTACTTTCATTACCATTGTCTTTGTTGTTCACCTTGAGCTATTTCATCAGTGACATGTGACACCGTGCAAAGGCGAAACATTGAGTGTAAGTCCATTATTGTTTCCTGCAGTTAGTGGTGGGCAATGCAACAATAATAAATGGTGACCGCTTGCAACTGTATCCAGCATGAGTGTTTCAGAGTTATTGCAAGAATCACGACATTGCACTACTTAACACGAATATCACAATGACAGAACAAACCAGCAAGAGTCTATCACACGAAGGCTGCATGTGCAGAAGTACAACAATACAACAACAAAAACAGACTGATGTGAAGCAAAGCAAATTCAGCCGGATATCATATCTCAGCACTGTTTGTATATCTCACTCCCGCCAGTACGCCTCACTCCCGCCAGTATGCCTCACTCCCACCAGTACGCCTCACTCCCGCCAGTACGCCTCACTCTCGCCAGTACGCCTCACTCCTGCCGGTACATCTCCCACCGGTACGCCTCTTTTTCTTATGTAATATCCTACATACCTTTAAAATTAAGCGTATTAATATAGTGGTATAATCAGCGTTTCTTCTAAGGACAGAATTGTTGCTTCAGTAGTTAAATGGTTAAACATTACTACATACTTTCCAATTTGGTTGGTTTTGAAACAAACAAAAAATCATTATCTATATCTTGGTTTGTAATTTTAACTAAAAAAAAAAAAACACATGAGCGTGATATGACATTTCTGCCATATCGCCCTCCTCCACCTGTTCTGTGCAACACTGACCATCCATCCATCCATCAATCAATCTTGGCTTCTAAGCTTTGTGTTTAATGTACTTATTTGGACTGACATGGGTGTTTGCTTAATAAATAAATGTAAATGCATAACAGTTGATTTTATGTATCTTTTAATCAATAACCTATTTAATAAATAATTAAGCAGCTACTTAGTTAATTATACACAATATCATAGCGGCTTATTCTACCAATTATACATAAGTAATGATGCAATTTTACTTATGAATATAAATATCAGGAAGTTATAACGACACAAAGAAATAAACAAAGAAAGGTGGGAATACTGTATACTATAACAACAGGTGGGAATATTGGGAATACAGCATTCTGTAATATGTGGGAATACAGTATACTATAACAAAAGGTGGGAATACTGGGAATACAGTATACTGTAATAGGAGGGAATACAGTATATTATAAAAAAGGCGGAAATATAGTAGACTATAATAAAAATATGGGACTTTTACCATAATATGCCATAACAAAATGACACTGGCACAATACCATTTTTGTAAAGGAAAATCTCGTTATAATGGACTTTAAGGGACCTGGCAAAACAGTCCGTTATATTCAAAGTGCATTATATCCAGAGTGGCTGTATGCCCAGAACACAACTACAGGACACCATTTACTCATGCCACACCCCAGCAGACACACTTGTGGTATAGATT
>JAODJW010000015.1:2271787-2291179 GCA_026777045.1 Hyperopisus bebe | reverse complement strand
TGTGGGGGGGGGGGGGGGGGGGGGTCCATGTTTCATATTGGCTTTATCAAGTTCACATCGGCCCTCAGAGCACCAAGGAGACTCGGTGAGATTGTTATTGCATGTCGAGCTGCAGGTGGACAGGACCAGGGTTCACCAGGAGGTTACCATGGCATGGGAGTGCGGAGGGGGCGGGGCCCTTCCAGCCCATCCGGGGGGGGGGCTGCACCGCACCACCATCGCGAAGCTGAAATCTGACACCATCGCAGCGAAATTCTGCAAACGCGGCACAGATTACGCCGGCTCCGGGCCTCCCCCCTTTCCTGCTGACTACACCCCCAGAGCATCTCGGGGGAAAAAAAACACTGCGGGGGGTTTTTGAACAAGGATGAATGAAGCATACCTGAATTTGTAGCTCCCTGTTGGGTAGGAAACTTTTGCAGTTTATTAAACAGTTTTAGATCGTCCCGAAAACTGAGAAGAACTTCATTACCTACAGAGAACATTACAATTTCACCCCTACTCTCAAATAAAAAAAAAAACATAAATAAATAAATAACTCACAAGCATATAAAGTTAGTTTGTGGCATTAGCCTGCGGATGACTGGATGATTTATGAGCTCTGAAATATCAGCCACGGGGGCAGACGACTTATTCTGAGACCCTCGAACGGAGGAACAATGAAAGGGGTGGAGGTTGGATTCTCGCCATGGAAAACAACAGAAAACAAAAAAAATGCAGACTTTGCAAAATGCAGACGTGGTGTAGGCTGGGCCCACGGCAGCTGCGTGACTCATGTTGCTCAAGCCAAAAGGGCAAAACAGGGGCATCCACCACGCCCCAGCCCCCCTTCCCGGGCCCCAAGCAGACCCCACAAAGGGATGCAGGGAAATCTCACTGGCCCGGCCCATTGTCCACCACCATCCAGTATCCAGCCGGTGAGGTGTTTACCTCCCTGGCAAGTCTTCTGTTGGTTAGAAAGAATTAAAGTTACAGCTGTTAAACAAATATTCTGATTTGTTTTAATGGCGTAGATGTAACGAGGATGAGGTAATTGAGAAAAAAAGAGAAGAGAAGAAAAGGGTAACTGAAATGCCCTAAACAACGATGCCATTTCTGCTCTGTATCCACTCCAGGACCGCAGCCAAGCCATCAGAATGAGTGATATCATTTCACAGCGGACCCCAGCAATCGTGCACAAGGAAGCACACATTTGCACACAAGCGTGCACATTCTTATACACACCTGCACGGAAACACACTCCACCTACCGTAAAAAGAGGGGCATCACAAAGCATAGCACATACCCGGTTGGGCAGCCAGATTCGCAAAGTGCGAATTAACTCTGGGTCTCACTTGAGTTGTTTCGGGGGGGGTAGCAGGGGATGTCGTGACAGAAAGCTGAACCACAGCAGAGGCAGAAACGTCATGCCGGGAGTAACACACAAAACCAGCAGAACAATCCAGCTCCACATCTGTACCAGAGCTTATCAATCATTAACCCAACACCTCACTGCCTCTCACCTGTAAAGCTTCCACGTTAAGTTCAAATGCTCTGTCAGAGGAGAAGGGTGATAGGGACAAGTCATTAGAGTGAGCTACAATCCTAAACCGAAACTAGTAAGGGGACATTCACACCAACCCTGAGCATAACTAGCCAATCCAAGGCTGGAACTCTGACCAAGCTTACGGGTTGGAACCTGTCTCCCCCCGGAGCAGCATGGGAGGTGGCAGGGAAACAGGCATGACCCTCGGGTCACAATGAGAGGGTAGGGGGCTAACTATCAGAACAATGACGCGACACCAGGACAAAGAGGTTGGCTGGCAGGCACCCGGCCGAAAGACAGCTAGGTGGAATAATGGTCTGTTTGCGGCACTACCGAGAAAACAGGAGGCGACGACCTCATTGACACAGAAAATGCAGGAAGGGGGAGAGCTTGGGAAATCAGGATCACCTACTGCACCCTGTATACATTAAAGGATAAGCATCCGGATGCTTGCCTGTGATGACACTCACTTTAGGCATCAATGTATTATTAAATTCCGATTCATTATTCAGCTTAGGGTCACAGTGAGCTTGGAACCCGTCCCAGAGGCAGACAAGGCAGAGGACACTGTGGACAGGATCCCCGTCCATCCCAGGACGAAAGCAAAATGCATTACTTATTACTGAAAGAATTTCAGGATCATAAAACCTGCAAAAAGGTAAAACTGGAAGCCATCTCACCCTGTTTGAAATATGAAATTGAGGTTAAAATGACTGTTGGTTGTCATATTTATATATTTTTTTGGGGTGGGCGTTTTGTAACTTGACATCCCTGTGAATCCTCTACAGTGGCACACGTTTCCAAAATGGCGACGTTTAGGCCCGAAAATGAGCAGCCGCGCAGCCGCCACGGCGGAGGCGCCGACGCCAACATCCTGAAATTAGCTCGACGTCGTTGCCGCTCCCTTCCCATCTTCCGCGGACATCAAGGGGGCGGGCGCCTGGCTGCCGGTACTCGGGGGGTGGGGGGGGGGCGGCGTAATGAGTCGAGGCCTCGCCGGATCCGCCGGGCGGGGCACCGGTGAAAGTGCCAATTGAGGGGAGAAGGAGGGCTCGCCATCGGAGCCATCAATCGGCTCTCTGACTCCAGCTCACTTGGCTGCTTATCCCTTTAATGTCTACAGAAGCAGCCTGAGGGGCGGCCGGGTGCCTTGAAGAGTGAGGCCAGCTCGTGTGCAGCCTTCGCCGCCACGGCGCCCTAATGAGGGAGGAGGAGGAGGATGCCTCCACAGCCCCCCCTACCCCCCCATCTGCGCCGAGCCGGCGTTAGTAATTCATCTGACGCATGGTGGCCACCTCAAGCCGGCTGCCAGCCCTCGGGCGGAGAACCCAGGGGCGGAGCCATGCCACAAAGGAGCCAATGACGAAACGCTCCTCAATATGTTCATGTCTCCAAGTGCCCTGTGCTTGCAGGAAGGACTGTACCAGACCGCCACGGACGGGGAGGGCGAGAAGGAGGGACCAGCGAGGTGTGAGTCAAAAGATTAATGGCTCTGCCCCGTGTGGATGAGGCGGAGCTTCAAATCCAATTGGATCCGGTACTCATCAGTCATCCAAAGCTGAGATATTAAAATGGGCCTCCCTACTGCAGCACATCAATATCCTGTCATACTCCTCAGATTACAAACAGAACCTACAGCCTTAACTCTACCCGGCCCTAATCACATATAGTAGCTTCCCTATTTCTTATTATCGTGTGACAGGCCGCATCCAGCAGTCCACCACTTTTATTTCTGACTTGCCCGCAGCCCTGACACATGCCTGCCTCACCCTCCCGTCACTCCTCCCGCCGCCTTAATCCTCTGTAAACATGCCACGGGTCGGCTCAGCTCGTCTGCTCCCCGGCACACGCCGGGAGGCCCCTCCTGTCAAGGTCATGTGGGCCTTGGTCAGACACGAACAGGCTAACGCTGCTAGCTTGCACTGTATCAGCCCCCTCTGTCGCCCAGAGCACCGTCTTCGGTTCGCTCTCCGTCCGCCTCTGTCACTCCCCCAGCGTCACCCTTCATCGGCGCTGAGGAGCAGCCCGGCGGAGGACGTTTCGGCTGATTGGGCGAGACCTTGCTAATTATCGATTTGTCGGCCCGCATTAGCGACACCGACACCGCGAGGAAAGAGAACCTGTCGGCCCGATTGGCGGCATTAGCAAAGCATGTGTTCCCACGACCCACCCCCTCCCGTCACCTGTCAGGCCCCGCTCGCCTTCCACACCCCATTAACGGACATAGACTGTATGTCCTTCACCCCTTACTAGGGCTGACAAAGACCCAAACCACGACTGCTTTACCGTTTCCAATTTCATAGAAGACGATGCAAACGGTTTCACCATTTAAGGGATGAAACCCTGGCGTGTACGTACAAGGCAACTGTCAAGACCTTTTCAAAACTCAAGATTGCTTGTAGGATCTACATTGGTCACACACTAGTTGACCATCAATGAAAGCTCAAAACTAGGGGGTTCCAACCATTTGACGTCTGCAGACCGATTTAGGACATGCAAAAAAGTAAGACTAATTCAGCAATTTCCTAAGGTTAACCGTTTAAATTTTTTTTCAGATGCAAACAGAACACACAAACGAGGGGTCATATAAAATTTAAAAATAAACACTTTAATTTTAAAAAATGAACCAACCCCTCCGCAAAAACCCCCAGTGTTCGACGGCCTGGTGTTCCGCGCAACATTGCCATACTGGCCAAGGACTGCTGCCTCTAAGGATGGGAACCTCTACTCTAGTGATTTTTGATGAAAATGCAGTTTTCACCGCAGACGTGATATTTAAAAATGCAGCCTGCATTGTTTGTTTTTCTTAATCGCAACTTTCTGACACAGACGAGTCTTGCCACAGGCATATCTATGTACAGACAGAACGGCTGCCCCATAGTTTTAAAGACGAGAACATGCTGCCGACTTGGGTTTGGAGCTTATGGACAGTGCCCCATATGGGCACCGCTTCTGAGGACCCTGTGCCCTACTTACGACGACCATTAATCATGCGAACACGAGGCAGGCAGCCCTTAACGCCGCGCATGCCCCGCCCACGTGGACCGCGAACGCCGTAATCCAATTCCATCAATCCGCCGAGGGAAGCCGTCCGGCTGTCATGGCAACACGGGGACCAAGCGGCCGTTATTGAATCCATGCTATTTTCCCTCCCCCTTCTTTTCCCGGGATGGGCTAAAAGCACTAAGCGCTCATCTTCGTGAAGCTGCTAAGCCAATCTCTCGTTACCTTTCCTCCACTAGCGAGGCAAGCTAATGGCTGCCGTCGGAATGCACTGGAATGTTGTTGCTGGTATTCGGAGGGAATGGATGCCAAAGGTATGGAATAATTTGCATGTGTGCATGGATTCACAAGCATACACATAGTGCGAACATACACACATACACGCACAGACACAGCCCGCTTCCCTAAATCAATAAGAGCCTGACCAGGAGTACTGAACACCATCTACAGAGAGTGTATAAATGACACTCCACAGTGTTACAGCCCAGTATCAGGTACAGGATGGGGATTAGGCAACTTTAAGAAGGGATAATCCGTGTTTCGCCGTTCAAGGCAAATTGCCCCCAAGTAAAAGATTCTTGGTACAAAAAAGTCAAATTCTACTCTTAATCCTCAAAGCTGCTTAGTTCTTCCTTTGCACACTCCCCAGACAGCGACGAGTGTTTGGGAGAGCGTCGGCATTTTATAAAGACAATCGGATCCTCCTGTTACACTTTGGGGCTGAGGAGTCAACCTGCCAGCAACCTGAGTAATGTCGACACGATACCACGGTAATCCGAATGGGAGCAGAACGGAATGTGTCACTGAGCGTGTCCTCAAACCCGGGGGGCTTTTAAAAACCCGCACGCGGGCGGCGAAGCTTGCATTCCGTCACACTGCCACAACTGTCTGGCGTGGAACTACATTCTGTCGCAGCCCTACCGATCAAGGGCCCAGGGAGACGTGGAGAAAAGGGCCGAGGACAACGAGTGTGAGAGACAGAGAATTAGAGATGAAGAGGAAAGGAGAGGAAAGAGGCCAGAATGGAAGGAGATGTCATGCTTTCATGGTCTAAATGTCAATGGAAGTATTTAAATTTTATTCATTTAGCGCACACTTTTATCCAAAATGACAAATTTTGAGAAAGCAAGGCCAGATAGTCCCGGGAGAAATTTGCGGTTAAGGGCCTTGGTCAAGGGCCCAACGGTGAAATCACTTTGCTAACAGTGAGATTTGAACCGGCAACCTTTCGATCACAGCCACAGCATCCTAACCCCCTGAGCCATACACCATTCACCAGTTTTAATACACAATCATATCTGAAGCCCTGCTAGACCTCATGATTCACCCCATACGCAAGGAAAAGTATGGCTGTGGCTCGTTATGCATGAGAGGCCAGGGTATGTGCAGAAGGTGTGAAGATGCATTGAAGGTGACAGACCTCGGCACACTCAGTGCACGCCTCACCGGTCACCTGACCTGACCATGTGACGAGCGGCCATTTGTGGGGGACTCCATATGCTACATCACCTGATCAGCCACATGGAGCGCCAGTCAAGTGGAGAACGACCCCCACTAGTGCACAGAACACAAAAAAACAACACTGGCAAACAACACTGGGAAACTAAAACGAAGGAAAAAAAAGAAAAAAAAAGGTGATACAAACATTCAGGTACATCTAGGCGTTGTTTTGAAAACTACACAGCTGGCCTTTCTGTGAACTATACCTCTGAGCTTCGAGGAAGCTGGCAGTTAAGTGGTGAATGAAATAAAGTCGACATTCACGCCAGGGCCTTCTAACTGCAGCAAAGTACTTCCTGTCTTCCCAATATGTGAATATGAGATTGATTAGCATCACTAACTCAACACTAGTCTTATTGTGCGTTATACCACACATGACAGCAAGTACGGGCATTCCCTGGTGAGACACCTCATTCTCCAGCCCTGAAACACTGCAGGAGACCTTTAGAGCAGATTGACAGTTCATCCTCACATCCCACCATCTGCGGGGACCTAGCTTGACCTGTTGAGAACACGACTCTTTTCTAGGTAAAGATCATCTGCAGTATGATGGGAACATGCATCACGGCAACCAGGTGACTAAACACCAAACATGCGACATGAGGACACAGGCTGGGGGGGGGGGGGGGCATTGAGGGGGGTTTTAGAAACAGCTGTCTGCCCACATTAAGCTGAGCTCTGCCATCATGACATGACTTAGCCCAAGAGCTTCCGCCTGGGACTGCCCCACGAGATGTCACCAGAACGAGAGCGTGTCCTTACTCCAGCGGCAGGCTGCCTCTAGTGAGAGATTAAGTCCCAGCTTACCTTCGCCAACCCTAAATTAACCCGCATCCTAAGAACCTAAGAACTGGATCATACTGTCTCTGGATGTCAGAACTTCCAAAAGCTCCAAAACATACCAGGCGTATAACTCATCTAACATAAAACAGTCAGTTAGCTGCTCCTTCACAATATTTCCATTATGTTTACATGGTACTGCATGTTTCCTTTGCCTTGTGTTCACATATGTATTGTTGTCATCATATATATTTATATATAACATTTCTATTATATTCATTTTTTTTTGTATTTATTGTCTTATTGAAGCACCTTAATTTGTATTTGTGTTTTGTGTTTAATTTGCATTTACAGGTGGTCAGAAGGACATGTAGGATAAGATTTTAACTGACAGTTTGCTGGGCCTGCGCCAACAACCTGCTGGATCTTGGATCCAATGCCAAAACCGACGCCTCAAACCCGGACCTCACAACACCGTGGCCTATTAAGACGAGGCTATTAAGATCCAATGCATTCAGACTTAAGGGATAAAAGCACAGGCCACAGATGATGTGTGGTTCAGCTTGCAGGTGGGCAGAATCACAGCTCCTGAGAGAGCAGACGCGCTCCGAATTTCAGGGACACCACACAGACTGGGGCTCCTAAGTACTCCAATTTAAACTGACGGGCAAATAAAACGAGGACATGGAGCCGGGATTTGGTTTAAGTCCTCCACGGGTAATTACAGTGATGCCCTCTTCACGAAACAAATTGGCACTTCAGTGAAACCTGCCACCTCATTGTAAAATAATTATCTGAGACATTAATAAAGGACTGCAGGAACATCTGTGCTGAGGAAGGGAGCTGATCCCTTTGATTTTTTTTTTCCACCTCCAGTATTTTCTGAAGCATCGAGGACCCACCGTACACATCAGGTCAGACATCTACTAAAATGGCCACCTCACACCCTCGAACACAAACACACACACCTCCCTTATTTAATGCCCCCCCCATCCCCATTCTCCACCACCACCTTCCCGTCTTAGAGCTGTCATCGCGTCAGGCAACAAGGCGCCGTGGATGAGGGTATCCATGGCAACGCAGAGCAGCTGAGAGAGGCCAAAGTTTTGCTGGCACGGTGTGCGCAAGTGTGTGTGTGTGTGTGTGTGTGTGCGTCTGTGTGCATCCACCTGCCTGACATGGGAGAACTCCAGGATTGATAGTTCTTTTGCTTTGCTTCAGCAGGGCTAGCGTTAGCCAATTAGCTAATCATATGACATCACCTCCAATGCCACCAGTGGTGACATCACCCAACCAGATCTGGTTTGAACAGCGCCGGCGCCTCAGCCAGACAGGGTGACCTCCGGGCCTATGACATTCCCCAGGGACGCCTCTGTCCCACCCAGCCTCTGCTTCCCAACATCGATGTACTTCCACGACACGTACAATCTCCATGCTTGGACAGGCTGGTTGACGTTTCTGTCCTCAAATCAATCTCCAGACATCACAACCATTAATGCAAGATTTAAAGAAACATCTTTGCCTCAGAAGTCTCTCCTTCAGAGGACAAGAGGACATTTGATTCGATGGCTTGCATGGAATATAGCGGCCATGTTGGTTACTGTAAATGACAGCGCCGTCCAGGTGAATGGAATGTAAAAGGGAGTGCAGCCACTGACCAGAACAACTGCTTCGTTCACACGTCATCGCACTGGACTGTAACAATTCACAGCTTTCCTTTGTGTTAAAGCATTTTGCTTCTCTTGAAGAGAAAAAAACAGTTAGCCTTAAAATATATGGGTGTGGTGTGAGTGTGTGGTAAAGACAGACCTTACCTCCATTGGTCCCCACAAGGGAAAACACAATTTTCTAAAAATCTATGACTTCAATGTTAAAAAAATGCAAGCAATCTTGTGTTCTGTTTAGTTACTTATGGTTAAGGTTGGGGTTGGGTAGGGGGCTTGTCATAGTTAACATTTTTCTTTTTTTCATACAAAAATATGATTACAGGTGCGTGCGTGCGTATATATATGTATGTAGATAAAATGAATAAATGTCTATTTCTCTTTTCAGTGCAATATTGTTGCACTATGTTGTGATTCTGTAGAGTGCTGTCCGTAACCTCAAACTATTTCCTCCAGTATACTGAGGGTTTTCCGATTCTGATAAACACATATACAGGACTAATCCATATTCTGGTTTCTCCATTTTAAATATTTAATTACATTTGCTTAAAAAATGACCCCTTGCGATACAAAAGCTGAAATAATGGTTTCTAACTGGTGGATCGATCCCACGACCACGGTACGTGGAGGTCTGGTGCCAATGACGAGCTCCATGGCCGGAACAGGAAACCTATTTTAAAGCTTGAGTGGTACATAGTGAGATGCTTTTTTTGGGTGAACTGAGGGACGGGGCACAAAATCAGGGCACGTTATCCAACATTAGCATCGCTGAAAAGGCTGCAAGTCAATGATTACCGGTTAGCAGCTACGACAGTGGAGGAACAAAGCAGAACAGTCTCTCAACCTGGTCCCCGGGGACTCCCCAGACGATTCACATTTCTGCTCCCTCCCAGCTCCCAGCACACCTGACCCAAAGGATCAAGAACGAGAAAAACGACCAAGCGTACAGAATACCTGGTACAGGTGTATTGGGAGCTGGGAGGAAGCAAAAATGTGAACAGCCTGGAGGTCCCTGTGGATTGGGCTGAGAAACACTGATGTAGAACAATGAGGATGCTCCATCCATCAGGTGGGGATGAGGAATCCTCCTTGCACAAAGATGCTGTTACTCTGGTTACTCCTCTGAAGTATCACCCTCCCTCATCTCTGACACACACACATACAGGTAACATATCCCTTCTGGAGGTCTCTAAGCAGCATAAGAGCTCAGGCCTTGACATGCATGTTCAAAGACTTAGAGGAGGTGGGGGTTGGGGAGACAAAGAGGGGATCAAATTTGTTTCCTTTGGTCTAGTTCCAGGTACCCACTTTGAGAGTCTGAAAATCTTTTTCTTCTCCAGCCTGTAACAGGCAAAATGAAAGATCCTCTAACTGAAGATTCTGGCGTCAATAATGCAAAGGAAAATGCAAGGTGCACGCAAGACTCCTTCATTAAAAAAAGAAATCATATGCACGCTTAACATCACAGTAGGGAAAGTATGTCCCACCCCTACATCTCGGAGGTCTGAAACCTGTGATTGTCTGAAACCGATTTTCGTTGGCTAAGATGAAGCCAATAAACATCACTGGCAGTCAGCATAGAGAAGTCGACTTCCCACCTGACCCAAAATTACTGTGTTGGATCTGCTTGCTCCCAAAACACAACATTGGACACAAAATACACAATCTATATGCTTGAGATTAAAACATTATGGTTGCTAGTGGGGGAGGGGAAAAATAATTTACCATGATACAGGGTCACCTGGGAACAGCGAGGAATAAAGAAAATGGCACTCATTTCCGACAGGCAGCACGGAATCTTAAACATGCATGTTTAATATGGGTAAAGAGCAGCACGGCGCAAGTAAAAATGCCGCAGCAGCCGTGCAGCAACATCCCCATGCGACAGGGAGGCAGGAAGCATCGGGCTGTGATTCAAAGAATGCCTCTGAACACTGATCACTGAAGCCCGGCAGAGATACCAGCCATTTAGCTACAGCCCCGGTGCTTGGTTATGTTCCAACCTGTGAGCGGGCGCGAGAAGGCCACATTCACCGAAGAACTGCGAGGCCCCCATTCGGTGGTGATGCCCGCCGATAGGGCGGCCAGCATTCTGCCAGAGTTCGACAACCCATTGCCAACTCATAGCCACAACATCCACCATAATGCTTAGGAACAGCATCGCCACCCCACCCTACCCCTGGATCTTCCCAAAAGAGCTGCTCTACTTCGACTGCGTACACTCTGCTTTCCAATAAACATCCTCCCAGAGGCCGACAAATGAACCAACCTCTGCATTCCGAAACGGTAAATCATCTACCATCTCCATAGAAATGAGCTTCATTACTACGGACAATTGGAAGATATACGAAGAGCGGAGCCGGGAGAAACCAAGGCGAAAACAGGTAAGGCTTTATTCATAACCCCGAGGAATATAACACAGCTTCCTCAGTGGGTCATTACAGAGCCCATCAACCCTTCATTCCCCAATCAGCTCTCCGAAGACCCTGCCTCCACAAAAATCCATTAGCTGTTGGGGTAGGGTGGGAAAGCCAATCCAGTGCAATGCCGCCTTATTGGCCGCCAGAGAATAAATTACTGCTGCCACGAAATGCAAACTGAGAAGTAACAATTAAACCTCTACTAACAAGCTTTTAAAAAGCAGGCCGGAGTTTCAAGATTGCACGCGAATAAGATTACGTAATGTGGCTCTACATGACGACCTGTACAAAGCATGGCGATGAGCCCCCACCTTCCAGGACAGACGAGGGTACAAAGCACGTAAATAAGCACATAAATAATGCTAACTATGCCACCCCCAGTTCAGCCTGTTCAATAATCAATATACCTGAAGTCTAGACCACACACTTCCCAATCACACGCAGAGCACAAGAAGCCATTTGTACAGCTCTCAAAAAAAAATACCATTTGAGGTACTTTTTGTTGCTGCTGTTGTTTCTCACCCCTCCTGCTCCCTACTGCCTCAACCACCAACCCCCACCTCCATGGCTCTCTAACCGCAGCAAAGTGAGAACTGTGACAATCTCGGGTCCTTCAACAAGACTGTTACGGAGTCGTAGGACTCCATCCCGCAGCCACAGCAATCCGGGAGTGACAGCGGCTCTGCAGACCCGCCGATCACGACTCTGCCCCTCCTCCTCTTCCTCCTCCTCCCGCAGAAAAACAGACGAGAGAAGGGAACTCTCCATCAGAGAATCTGCCTCTTCCACCATGGCTTCCTCCGCACCTGCCACATCTTAATAAATCTCTCCCTTTATTAATCTTTTCCAAGATTGGTCACCGCTGAACCGCTGGAGGGAAGTCAAATCTGCTGCACCTATAGCTTGAGAAATATAAACCTTCAAACTGCCACTCGGGCTTATGACTATTTTAGAAGTCGTTATGAGCTTATGCCAATCTCAAAATTTTCAACATTATTATAGTATCAGTGCTGTGCCGTGACAATCGAGCCCAACAATATAATATGTGAAATGCTGATTAGGACCTTGTAGAAGCAGCATTCACATGGAAGTAGTAAACACTTCAAACTCATACTGACTTCCCTGACAGACCATTTGCCATCCAGCTTATGACCAAGTTCTTTGGGTTCTTAGGAAAAGCGATCAGTAGCACCCTGCCCTTTCCGTATTCCGACAACGCAGAAAATTATAGGGTCAGCGTTTCGTTTCATTAGCGTTACTGATGTGAGGGCGTATTGAGGTCCCTTAATGCACCATCGCCAGCAGCTGGTCTCTGCACTTTGCCGTTTGAGGGGTGCTCGCTCTGTCAGGATGCGGACATTTCCCTAGAGTTACTAAACACAGACGCTGCTGATGGAGTTAATCCTATCGACTACTAAGTGATGTACTCATCACCCCCCAGAATGACACAACACCTAGGCCCCAGAAGACGTGAGATATTGGGTTTTTTACCCAATTTGTTTGAGACACATGCTTGAGAATTTCAAGAGTCAAGTTTGCTTCGTTAATGACCATTCAAAACAACTCTGGCTATGCAACAGCACACAGAAAGACATCACGTATTATTATTATTCCCCTTTAAGATTTCACATCAGGCCACATGTGAAAATCTGTCAGGCACACTTCTACTGAACTTCCAAGGTACCCAGTGCAATCACCTCAGACATCCCAGTATCACTCAACATGTCAGAAAATGGAGTCACAACCATACTCACCTGTCCATGAGGTGGCATGTTGCTGTAAGTCAACCCCTGCTGCTTTTGATTCATGAGCAGAATTCGCTTCCTCTCTTCACTCAGGTGGGCCGCTTGGCCAGGCATCTGGCCCTGGGCTTGAGCGGGCACCTGCGGCTGGCCCGCGCCTTGCCCCGCCGGAAGCTGCATGTAAGGCATGGCGGAGTTCTTGGCAGGGTTAGCCACAGGCGGGGTCATCCTCTGGCCCATGTGGTCCACAGCGCTGAAGTGGCTCAGGGGCTTAGTGTTGCTGTACGAGAGAACATTGCCCTGCTGTTTAGTCAACACGTTTTGACCCATGTTGTTTGGCTGTTGGCTAATCATGTTCATGTGGTTCTGAGGGAGGTAGCTGTTCATGGCAGCCTTCTGAGGGTTGTTCCCCATCACAGGCACCATTGGGTTCTGGGTATTGAAGGCTTGCGGGTACACCATGGGGCTATTTGGCTTGTCCGAGTTGAAGGGCCCACCATACGGACTGGTAGGAGGCCCGGCAGGGGACCAGTTAGCTGCTTGTGACGACTGCTGCTGCTGTTGTTGCTGCTGCTGCTGCTTCTGCTGATTGAGTTTCGCCCGCTGCTGAGCGGCCATCTGCTTCAGCTGCTCAGCCGAAGACAGTTCTGCCGTAGACTGAGGCATGGGGAATGTACTGCCCACCCCGGTAGCCCCTGAAGCCCCAACAGACCCTGAAGTAGACCCTGGAAGCACCCCTGAGCCAGGATTAATCAGAAAACCATTCCCAGGCCGGGATGGCTGAGTCTGGCCTTGATTGGGAGTTTGAGGCGACCGTGCCACACAATTGGCAGGCGAGCTTGATGCTATAGAAACAGGAGGTGGTTGCTGTAGTTGTGGTTGCTGAGGTGGAGTGCTATTAGCTGCTGTGCCAAACTGCGGGCCCGAAGAGGACGGCCGGACCTGCGGGGATCCCATGGGTATCTGGTTATTCTGAGAAGCTACAGGAGGGGGCTCCTGGGGGAGGGGTGTCTGTGCAGCTGGCCTGGGGAACTCTGGCTCCTTCTTCTCCTCGAAATCCTCGTTGAACAAGTCATGCATGTCATCCTCGGGCACCGTGTTGACCAACTCATCGATAAGCTCTTGCCACTCTTGGTCATTGAGATTGATGTCTGAGAAGAGTTTATTTTGGTTTGAGAGAGAGGTGTCCGAGGATTCGATGCCAGCAGGGTCGTCCAGGGGCTCCTGCTTCATCTCCTTGTTTTGGAGATGGCCAAAGCCTTCATCCAAATCAAGGGAGCCGTTGACCTGAAGCTTAAGGTCTGGCAGTCCACCATTCTTTGGTAGATCCTCGGCTCGGTTAGGGACATGTACGTTGCTGCTGTTGGTGTTTTTTGTCAACGGAAGCTGGGGTTTGATGTCCAATTGGTGGAGGGGCGAGACTGCTGGCACTGGGGGCACGCTGTTTGGCAAGCTAGCCAGTGAGTCCATGCCTCCTCCAACGCCATCCTTCCGCACCCTTTTCGCATTCGGAGAGAAGCTCCCATCACAAATCCCATTCTGGTCCCCGTTCAGTGGCGAGCGAGCGCTATCCAGTTTCCTCTTCACGGTCTCCTGAAGCTGAAGAAAGAGAAGGAAAAGTGAGCCGAAGCACAGATGTACAATTTGATTACACACTTTCATTTCAATTTGTTCCTCGTTTATAAGTTCAGACAGCTGGCTGAACACAGCAAGAAGTAATGCACTCCTATTACTGTGCCATGTGCTCCAAAAAGTACGACAAACTCCACAGCTTTTAGAGGGAAGGAAAGACAACATGGACAGAATATTGATTCATTTCTAACCACAAAAGGGAAAAAAAAATGTGCTTCAGAGGCGACGAGACTGGAAAGTTCTAACCGCCATCAGAAAATCAAGAGGTTCAAATGCACAAACCTTTTCAACCTCAACTCAATCAACAGGCCTCCATGATCATACCTGAAGATTCAGCTTAAAATTACCAGGATGCTTCAGGGATGGGGGAAAGAAAGTTTTCTCTATATGACTCGATTAAACAAGTACCAGATGGAAGGCGCCTAGACAAATGAATCCAAAAAAAAAAAACAAACAAAACAACGCTGTGCCAAGCAACGTCACAGACTATTTAAGCCACCTTCAGTGTCCCCCCCCCTTAAGGAAGCCTGATGTGCATTTACTTTCCTTGTCTTCATCCCCAGAAGAATATTGCATGGAGTGAACAACAGTGTGATAACTACAGGCTGTTAACACTTAATCATTATCTATGGGAAAAAGAGAAAAACAGCGGAAGGAATCTTTGCCGGGGAGAAAAAAAAAATGACAGCTGACGAACCTTCATTGTTCACACTTCAGAAAGCGCTTATTACACCAGTGTCTCCCGCTTAATTCCTCGCAGTAATTAAAGAGGCTCGGCTGTGGCTGTCAGGAGCCAAGCGGCCACCAACGCAGCGCTGCTGAATGCCGCTGACGCGCCACGGGTACCGCTGCGACCAGATGCGCCGCACCTGGGCGGAGAGGGGGGCGGGAAGGAGGCGGAGCATCACTGCCTGGGGGAGGGTCCAACACAACCATACAACGCTGTCGGGGCAGCAGATCCAGCAACCTTTTATCCAGAGAACACATTTTGTACATTACAGAAGATGGCAGAGATCAACTGTGCGGATGGGTGGGGGGAGTCACGACCTTCGACAGACCCATCCCCGAAGATGCCTCTGTAGCTGCTTTGAAAGTCAAGCACGTCCTTCCTTCTGCACCGACCCTCTTGCCCACTTAACATAAGCAGTGACTGATTTTTCGCTCATTGCTCCAAAATACCTACTCGGTAGCCAAAGACCCATAGGGTGGGACCGGCCACACGTCGCATTTTCTTTGTCGCCCCGAGCACTGTGTGCAAACATCAGGATTCAACAGACACTACGGCTCAAGGCTCCCAAACCATTCTTATTTTTTTTACATCCTCCGTTTACGAGCGAATAGAAATGGAGAGTCTTCCTCAACCATCAGCGACCACCTCAGTTTATAGTTATGCCACCCAGCAATCTAACGTAAAATCTTCCGACACTGCTCTTTATGGCAGTGATACCCCGCCCCCCCCACATGTATGCTAATGACTCCAGAGCGGGCGGCAGGAACAATGGAGCAGGACTGATTCCACTGCTGAGGATAAGCTGGGCCTTTTCAGAGCTGGTCGCTGCGGCCGCGGCGAGGGTGGGGGGGGGCGGGGGGCTTTGACGGTAAATATTTCTGAAAAGCTGTGACGGGCGTCACCCTGGGTCGGCTCAAACAAAGGCGACCGTGTTACGCGGGGGCGCCAGCGGCGCCGTGGCAACCTGTTTGTGTTGATTACACCGCAGGTGTGCTCATTAAGAGGGTGGTCGTTAATTACAGTGCAGTGACATCCATTACAATTTTTGTATCTCTGCTTCCAGAACCTTTATTGAGGTCCACGGCTCCTGCATCTCCTCCTGGAAGAAGCGAATGATACATATAGCCCACCCCCCTCCACCTACCAGGGTTTCAGCCACAATAAAATAATTCAATCTTCTGATTCTGGGCTTTTTTTTTTTTTTAACCCTTTCTGTGAGCTCCCCCACAGGGCAGAGAAGCCAGATCCATCCGTGAAAAACGCAGAGCTGATGTTTACTGAGCAGCGTTCCGTAAAATAACTGGAAGGATTCAGAAATTGAAAGTGAGATTCCTGAGTCTGCTTCGGCAAAGAGTGTGTGTGTGTGTGTGTGTGTGTGTGTGGGGGGGGGGGTTGTTGTTTATTTATTTATTTATTTGTCTGCTTCCCCATGCCTCGGCAGCGTGCCGCGTGGGGCTTTATGATGGGCTCTGTCAATATCAGTAGCATTTATTAGGTCATAAAGATTACTCATCCTGTCACTCATCTCCAGGCCCCACGGATGAGAAAGTAGGAAAAAACTCAGGCCCCTTGTTTGCAAATCCCATTATTCTTCGTCTGTAGGGCAGAGCGGTGCATCATTTATAATGTAATAAAAAAAAAAAAAAAATCTGTGCTTTGCGGCACGTTTGGGTAAAAGTGGTGAGGTGCAGAATCTCAATTCTGACTTGGGGGGGTGCGTTGGCAGCAGCGACGGTGGTCCTGTTGAGAATGTGCAGAGCCGCACCGCAGTAACGCTGACGTCTCTAAGGTCTCGGTCTCAGGACAAAATAACGTCCACGGGCCAGGAGTGCAGTGCCATCACCAGACAGCACCAATCGAGGGACACGACACGGTCAGAACAAAAAGGGAAAGGGGGAAAAAAAAAGAACAGAAGCCGATTCCTCCTCCGCCAAGGCAGGGAGGGAGGCAGTCGCACCTCCACAGGTCCTGCCACTCGCAAGTGCCACAGATTTTGCCTCTGCCATCAGCCAATGTTAAAAAGGGAACTGCATACCCCACCCCCAACCCCCAACACATTACCGTCCCACCTCGCTCCGTGGCTAGTCGGCGGCTCGCTCCAGTACAAGTCGCCTTCCACTGTCTCTATCAGCGGCACGGGGGGTGGGGGGGGGGTGGGGTAGTGCGAGAGGGAGGAATTGAGATGAGAGAGTGATGGGGGGCAGGGAGAAAAGGGCCCTTCAGACAGACGGCAGCTCTTTCATCTGACTAAAGGAGCTGTTCTTGCTTCAGATCCCACCAACAGCAGAGACTCATTTGTCAGGGGGGAGAGAACCACCAAGGTGCTGTTGTTATGGCAACCCCCTGCTCCAGCAGCACAGGCCCGCAGCCCCTCCCCCACGGCCCTGCACCCACCGCAGAGGACAGCTTTGCCACAGACGCACGGAAAATGACCAGCCGGCTCAAACCACTGTGAGCCGCATGCTTTTCCCCCAAAGAGCCTTCCTTACAAAGGAACAAATCTGATCTAAGTAATGCTGCCATTTTTTTTCCTTTCTCTCCACCTTGTAAAGGTGGTTTAGTAACAGTATTAGACTGATTGTTTTTTTCTATGCAGGCATTTTGAAAACAGGGATATTTCACAATTAAAATCCAAATACTTTTCTTGAAGAATCTCATTTTTAATGCCAAACATCGCTTCAAATATGACGCTATTCGATAGTATTTTGCAAAAAGGACTGATATAGGAAATATCTGATTCTGTCATCGCATTATTATAACACTTTCTAAAAGAAATAATCTGGTAAATATCTGGCTGGAAGCTAGTAATAACTTTCAATCTCGCCAAATCAGGGTAGATACAGCAGACAGCGTTCCTCGTAGTCACAGAAATCGCCGAAGCAGTGTTATGGGTTCCAGTATGTTCCAGAGATCTAATTCACTTATGGGACTGGGGACGGTTCAGATGTAGTGAGCCTGGGCTACTAATGAACCATGAGGTTGGGCAGCAAAGTCACACTTGTGAGGAGCACACAACCCAAATGGGCCGGGAGCATGTGGAGATTCTGATGTCAATCAAACAAGGTCATATCACTTACTGGTCCAGAAGACCCTATCAACCGCATGGAGGTCTGGCAAAAGAGAGTCTTATAGGACACAATATATAGTGAATGGAGGTGCTTCCACACAGACTAGATTATAGAGTAAATACTGTCATGAAGCATGTTTAACTGGACCTTGAGCACCAAACTATAATGAATTATAATGAATGTTGGTGCTTTACAAGGAGCAGTGGGCAATCTGATGTTGGCATGGAAGACTGAGAAAGACATCAGCTAGGAGCTACTATTGCTACAGGCACGTCTAGTACCAGACAAACGTTTGGACACACCAAGCCTAGGCCACCTGACCTAAACACAGCAGAGATGATCTGGGAGGAGTTTGACCAGAGAGTGAAGGAAAAGCGGCCAATGAGAGCTCAGCATATATGTGGGAGCTCCTTCAGGGCAGCTGGGAAAGCATCCCAGGAGGCCACCTCATGGAACTGGGATAGAGGAGGCAGTAGGGTCAGCCAGTCCCTGGAGTAACTGGGGTTAAGGGCCTTGGTCAAGGTTCCAATGGTGGGATTACTCTGCTGACCCAGGGATTTGAACCAGCAACCTTGTGAGTCCCAAATCACAGAGCTGCACGCCCCCAATAACTTTTGTTTTGTTTTGCTAAATACTTTTTTGGTCAATGCATAATTCCATATATGTTATTTTTATAGTATTGATGTCTTTATAATTACTCTAAACTATACAGAATAGTACAAATAAGCCATTTTATAGGTAGGCGTGTCCAAACTTTTGATTGGTTCTGTACTGTACAATCCGACCCAAGATGCGAAAGGGAGAAACATCTCAGGCGTCGGTCGGCAACTTCCTCAGGTACCTTGAGCACCTCGCAGAGGCGAACGCCACGTTGCGTCTGCGGGCCGTAAAACCCATAAACGTGAAAACACATCCCTGCAAGTCAACTGGGGCAAAGAACATATTCAACAACCTTTTGGATAGCAGAGAACAAAATCAAACTGTCACATTTCTTCACTTTATTCCCGACATGAAGACAAAACTTCCATTGTTGGATGTTAAAACAAGCGAGTGGTTGTTTTCCATAATGAAGGATTCTGGTTAGGGTACATGGGGCATGACACAGTGTAGGTCTGCTCAGAAGGTGGGGTAAATACTAGGGCTGGGTAAAAAATATAGATTCTCCGATTTTAATCGATCTTCAGTTTAACGCAACGATATCGATTCCGGAAATCCCCGAATCGATTCTTAATGTGCGTGCTTCACGTAAGGTTTCACTGTTGCACATTTACGGTCTTTTTATTTTTTTACAGTAATGTGCATTTTGCAGTTTGTTTACATGGTGTACA
>JAODJW010000015.1:2245361-2258052 GCA_026777045.1 Hyperopisus bebe | reverse complement strand
ACTTTTCATATGGCCCCAGGACCGTCTTGTATCTTTCTGATAGGGGGAGAGATTGAGAAAAAGGAATCTAGACAACTAGGGAGAGGGAGGGGGAAGAGGAGAGAGAGAAAGAAGCAGATATGGAGAAGGGGAGAAAAGGAGGGAAAATGAGGGAGAGGAAGAGAGGAGAAGGAGGGAGCGAGACAAAGAGGGGGAGAGAGAAAGAGGCGTAGAGGGAGAACAGAGGTAGCGCGAGGGAGAGAGGAGGAGGAAGAGTGGGGGAGAAGGAGTGAGATAGAAAGAAGTAGAGATGGAGAAATGAGGAGAGGGAGAGAGAGAGAGGGAGGGAAAGGGGAGAGAAGGAGGGAGAGATAGAAGGAGAGACGGAAAAAAAGAGAGGGAGGGAGAGAGAGGCATTCCCACGTCAGCAGAGAGGAGTGTGACCCTGTTACCAGGCACGCTAGTCGATTACAGAGTGTACACTGCTCGACAGGCAGGCCACAAACACGCCGTTTGCCGCGGAGGCCTTGATATGGGGGCGGGGGCAAATCAAACAGCGCAGCGTGCCAGGACCCCCCCCGAGGTCAGCAGAGTCCATGCAGCTCACCAGCGCTACGGGAAGGGCTGCTCCCGTTCCTGGGACAGGCCTGTCGGTGCTGCTCATTAATGGACCAATGCTGGTGGCACGCAAAGGACCCCACCCGCAAAAAAAGCCAGGGACAGTAATACAAATAATAATAAGAAAATTAACAACTCAGAAAAACAGAAACAGAGAAATCATCCACTGAAGACAGAGTGGCTCAGAGTCACCGCAGCTGCCGTCAGGCGGACTGCTTCCGGTGGGGTGGGCGGTGAAGACAACAGGAAGGGTCTGAACCTCCACAACGCCCCCCCCCCCCCGGCTAGCGGCAGACCTAGTGAGCCGCGACTCTGCCCTGAACTTGTTCCATCCAGTTTGCTCAGCCAGGGATTCCTGCAGGATGAATTCCTGTGGTGGGCTAAGGCACTCGCCCCCCCCTGAGGTGGGGGGGGGGGGGGCAGGCAATGGAGAAAATGGAGAGGTTTTGAGGGGGCAGTGAGAGGCACTGTGGTGGCGGGAAGGGGGTTTGTGGGTAAGAAAGGAACACACACACATGCGCACACATGCGTGAACATGAACACACATGCATGCGTGCGCTTCTATCCTTGCCAAGCAGCTGTGACACAGAACCAGAGCACACGGGCAGCACCATGGAAATAGGGAGAGCCCCATCCTACCCCCCCCCTCCAGGCTCCTCCCACCAGGTAATCAGACACCCAGTGCCTTCATGACCCCACCTCCCTCCCCGGGCTAAAAACAGCCCCGTGAATGAAAGTGTCTTGCAAACAGCAGGGCCCAAGGCTCGGGGGGGGACAGACGATCGTGAGACCCGCCCACACGGGACTGCGTTAATAGCTCCGGCACTCAGACCCCCGCCATCCTCTCTCTCCGTGCCCCCACCATGCCGATGGTTAATGGCAGTTTTCCGTCTTGCGGCACGAAGCGGAGAGAGCGCCACCCGTCCGATGCCCGTGCTCCTGTGCAGCACGCGGTTCATTCCAGCTCGCGAAGCTGGACGCTGATGCCAGTTGTGCCCAGCACACGGCTCCTTTCACTGAGCATTTAACACATTTAAGATGGATGGACTCCCCCCCCCCAGTGACCGGTCACAGCGTCGGCTGAACGCCACAGTGCTGTGATGATCTGGGGGCATAAAACTCACACATCTCCATTACGACAAGGTGACCGGTTAAACACCACCTCTGTGTCTGTGTGTGTGTGTGTGTGTGTGTTTCCGTATGCATCTGGAGGGGTAAGAGCTCAAGAGGTCGCGGGATCGATGCCCGCATTTTTCCACAGGGCTGTCTGCATTTTTAATCTCAACTGGCACGGTGGGATCTGAGCCCATAGCCAGAATGCCGCATGTTCAAATCTCGCGGTCGGCAGGGTAAACACACAACCTTTCGGCCCTTTCACCCCACGCAGAAAAAGCTGTATCCTTCTAAGAATAAAAAAAAAAGCTTTAGGGGCATTTTTTTGGTTTTGTTTTTTTTTTGTCAATTCCACAGACTGCGTTCACATGGGCCAACATGTCCGTCTCTCTGAGGGAATGGCCAGCGCAGCAGGGACAAAGACGTACCATCCCGGCACTCGGCAGCACATAGGGGGCGCTCCTGAGCAAGCAGCTGGCACCTGGGATTGGGAGGCACAGGCTAGGAGTGAAGCGCCACCTCTAGGTGAGGGGTGGGAGTGCGGCAGGGGACCCAACCGCCGCAGCACCAAAAGGAGGAGCGGCGCCGTCATGACGATGGGCATCACAGTCATCGGGAACGCTGTTCCTCTCTCTGACCATTATTGGGGATGCTGTGACATTGCAGCCAGTTAACAAGGGACCCCCAGGTATGTCTGTGCTTTCTCCAGCCATCCCCCCCCCCCGCACACCCCACCTCCATCTCGTACGACCTGACATCAGAACGAACAAGTGACATTGGATGGAGCTGCCTTGTCGACAGAAGGCACTTGGGGGATTGGTGGGGGTTGGGGGGGGGGGGATCTGGGAACAGTAGCCTTTGTTTGCAGCTAACGACACACAACCGTTGTAACCGCAGCATAATTCGACATTGCTCGCTACAAACTTGTGTTTCGGTGACTCCCGTCAGTTATAAACATCTCATCTACAAGAACGCCACCGGTTCTCTGACACTTTAGGCCCCGACGAATTGCCCGCTAAACCTCAGCGACAGAACTTGTAGCACCGGGACGGACGCGATAGCCAACTCGCTCAAGGTGACAGCGCAGAGGTGTGAGGACAGGCACGGCGACAGGCTGACAAACCGAAGTGTATGAGAATAAAGGAGGACCTACCTGTTGTTTCCGGACAGGATCCATCATCCAGGACAGCGGAGAAGCACCCCGAAAAAAAAAAGAGAGAGATACGTAATTAGTGCAAAAGAAGAGAGATCATCATTGCATTCCAGATAATGGAAAAGAGAAAAATTAGAGTCTTTAGAGTCCTGTTTAAAACCAGACAAGCTTCAAACTGTGTGGGTAAAAGAAGGTGTGATCGAGTGTACGGACGCAACCTCCACGCACACAGCGGGGGGGAGAAGGGAATCAAACCTACAACCCTCAGGGGGAAGAAGTCACAATGCTTTCCTCTGAGCCATGCAACATTAAGTAAACTTTTTTTTTTAAAAGAAAAACAGTGAAACTGAGATATGCACTGAAAAATAGTTCATTACTTAACAACAAATAACAGTTTTGCTGTTGGCTGATCAGAACCTTGTGCTTCTTGGACACTATGATGGTCCTCCAGCACAAACATCTCCATGACAACACCCAACATTTGTGGGCAAGAACAAACATGCCGCTGACCCAAACCGCAGCCGGTAGTTTGCTGGCGTAGGTGGGGCAGGCCCCAGCCTCGCTGCCCCCCCATCAGAACCCCCAACTCGGGTGGCAAGGCCTGGCCAACTCTCATCCTTCCCAAGGAGATTATTCAACCCTTTAATCATATGCCCGCCCGCTAACCAGCTAAGCTCGAGTGGACAGAGAACAGCCGGGGGGGGGGGGGGGTTTGCTGTGAAAGGGGGCCACAAATACATTAAATTACACTGGAGTTAAAAATGAGACCCCCTGTGAAACACATCAGGCATGTGAGGAAAGAATTTGCTGATCACAGCACCTTTAAAAAAAGAAAAATACAACAAGTTGACAAATTAAGGCCTTCACGCATCATTCCTCGATTAATACTTCTCAAATAATGTCAGTGGGGAAAAATGACACCGTATTACTGCAGCCATAATTAAACAGGGTTCAAATGTCCTTAAGGTGTGCAGGTATGGCCAGTAGACATCAGTCAAGGCTACTGTGAGAACGATCTGGAAACTATGAGGTGACATTAGTACAGAGATGGCCATTGTATTGTTGATGCTGATGCCTCTGATCATCCACCTCCAAACCCAACCATTAGGGGGAGGGCGTGAGTACGTTAGCAAATGTGTTACAGCGAGTTTCAGTCACTATCTGACGGATGGAGTAAAACCACAAAGCGATTCGGTTTCGGGACAAAGCTCAAACCCTAAAGTGTGTGCGAGGATGACATCACTGTCCTAGACATCACAGGCAACCCCGTGGCTAGGCTGTGGTGAACAAATGAAAAGAATTGAACTGAGAGAGACAGGGAGAGAGAATAAGGGCAAGAGTGCAGGGGCGAAAGTGCGAGACAGAAAGCAAAAGGTCACTCAAAAACTTTCTGACATCAGAAGAACAATTTCCAAACACGTTGAATCTCCTCTCATGCCTTCCATCCAGCTGTGCACAATCACAGTGACGGCCTCTCTTTCCTATTTTTTTTTACACTTTATTTACAAAGGGAAAAATGACACTAGAAATAGGACCCGGGGCACTAAATCTACCGAAACCTCCCCCCCCCCCGGAGTAGTAGAGCATTTCATCGCTCTGAGATCTGAGATCTGTCCTACTACTCATTCTGCAAGTTACTTCTCCCAGTAGGCCAACGTTTAGGCGTCAGCTACCGGGCCGTGCCCCCCCGAGCGACTGGGTAATCCAGAGAAAATTCCAGATGGGTGGGACCCTGGGAAGCTCCTCCCAGGGGAATATCAGCAGCCTGCAGGGAAGACGACGATTTGCTGGGCCGGATGCTGCCTTCTGAGCAGTCGTCCTCCAGAAAGTAATGATACCTTTCCACCGGGGACTACACACTAGTCGCCAAAAAATGAGGAACAATAAGCAGCCTGATTTGGTCCACTGCAGATCTTCTATCCAGTCCTCTGAGCTTACACCTTTAACCTTAACCTTATGTGACTCAGAACACCACAGAGTGTCGTGAACCAAAGCAGTCACCTTCTGAAAGTGGATGCAGAGCTGAGGAAAGGCCTGTGAAAGATTGGTGGACTTAGCATGCCCCGTCGGCACTCGACTTTGCCCACATGGGGCAGTGGGAGAGGGGAAATGTGACAGGGTTAGGGGTAACGGCTGCCTATGTCACCTACGTTGACCAGCTCAATCACCAGGGTCCTCCAAGAGGCACCCGTGCCTCTTCAGTCAGAAAACAAGGTAAGGGTTTTTTTTCTGGGAATCACCAAGCAGGAACCTCCCAACCACTGTTCCGGTATGGCTACTGGATCATTCCCTACACCTGCCCATCACCGGTCCTCCGATCCTGGCCGGCAGATGACGGGCAAGGTGTTGGCACATCACTTCAGCAACCTCCTCCTCCAACCCAGGGACCAGCTGGCTTCCAAACTCAAACAACGCCTTTTGTAGAATCAGCGCATGGAGTCGATAGTGACCGCAGCCAGGGTAAACAGCCACTAAGTTCTGGTTTCCACGATTGTTGTTCTAGTGCGCATATGCCACTCCACAAGGGCCTTTCGGACAGCTGAGCGTGGGCAGCCTGCGGACGGCACACCCAAGGCCACAGAGCAACAGGCCATGGTCGGGCATCCAAGAGGATGAGCCTTTGGCTCTGACAGATGGGGGGCAGCAAAACAGGTCAGGAGTGTCTAGGAAATAGCGCAACTCAAAGCAAAGCCCTCAGCTCAATGGGGCAACCCACTTGCAAATGGTTCACCTCTGATGTTTGAGGACCTGGATGGGGGGGGGGTGCGAATGGTTCACCTCTGATGTTTGAGGCCCTGGGGAGGCACTTTTGAAGGCAACATTAAGGAGTCACTCAAGCTTTCATATTTCTGTGGATCTGGTTGGGTAAGATGGAGGAGGGGAGGAGAGACAGGGGACAAAGAGGCAATGAGTTCCTACCACTGGGAGCTTTGCACTTTCAACTAAGGTTCTGGCCAGGAATTACCCCTCCCACCTTCTTGTTGGTGGGTGGAGGTTGAAGCAACACACATTGTCCGACTCACAGCAAGACAACTGTTTGCAAATCAGACGTTGGAGCTCAGAGCAAAGTGTGATACGTATGGCATCCTTCATCCATTCATACGTCCTCTATACAATTCCAGGACCCTCTGGGCTGCCCAACAACCGCCAAGGGCCATGACTAAAGCCTCCCAAAAAACAGCAGCATGCTCCGCCCTTCAACCCACACTCTCGTAAGAACGCAAGCGATTCTACACGCCTACAAGGACGAAGACCAAAACGCAAACCGCTGTCACTGACGGCTGAGTCAGCCCAAACCAAATGGGCAAGGCTGTCTCTATGGCAACCGGGCACGCAGAGTGACGGAAGCCTGAAAGGCAAGGTAAGAGAAAGGAGCAGAGCGTACCAGGATAGACGAAGGACCAGGCCTTACAGCAAACAAGAGGATTCCTGTAAGTTTGACTGAGGACAGCATCAGCCAACACAGGAGCATTAAGATGACAGCAGACTAAGGTTGACTTTGTTAGTAGATACTTCTACAGATGTAACTCATTAACTGAACATTCCAGTAAAGCAGTTTGTACTCACATGTACAACAAACAAGGTATCTCCTGGGGTCTGAAGTGATTAGAAAACCAGGTCTTTAATTTATACGGTACCTGAAAGTGACAAAACCGGAAAAACATGCACACACCGTGCCTCCGAGAGATGAGATCCCGACCAAACACCCATTGTGACCAGAATGAAAGTGACAACCCCGGCTGAACCAAATCTGCCACCCCCTGGACTTCCATTTCAATGAAAAACATCCATCCTCCTTCCATCCATTTTCTGAAACTGCTTGTCCTATTCAAGGTCGCGGGGGGGTCCAGAGCCCATCCCGGAGGCTATAGGCGCAAGACAGGGAACAACCCTGGGTGGGGCGCCAACTGATCGCAGTGCACTCACTGAAAAACAACCCAATTTAATTTCATATGACCGGGAAATAAGGGGGCAAGTAAATCCTTTGGCCACGGAGCATTCGAGAGCAAAGCCGCAGTATGAAAATGAGTCGCATTTTAACATAGGCCCTTATTTCTTTATAAGGAGGTCTTCCATCCACTCAAAAGCCATCTTAAAACAGATATCACTTTAGCCTAAATCTCAGCCGGACAATAAGGGCAGCGGCGGGCTGTTTTCCAGCAGGGCCAGAACAGCGAGCGAATTATCCAGAAACGAAGAGGATGACAGTCATAAAAGGTCACAGCTGGCTTCACACGGCCCCAATCATCTCGAGACGCGACTGGGCAGCATAAGCGATAAATTGTCTCCTTTGCACGGTTTATTTTGTCGGAAGTAAGGAGGGACGATTAAGCACCTAGTACGGGCAGTCACGAAAGACGCTCTCTGCTTCGCGCGTCTATGTGAGCGGGCCGGTTGGGGAGGGATCTTCCCAAGCAGGCAGCAGAGAGGAAAGTGGGAGGGGCCAGCGAAACGTTAGGCCGTTCGTTCAGGCGCCGAGTTACATAAGAGCAATCGGAGCGTCCCTCTCTAGTAAACACTCCACCCCGGACCTACGCCTAAACAATAATCCTCTTAGAGTGTGGCTGGGGAGGCCAGGCACAGGGGGGAGACAGTATTAAGAGCGTGTAATCATACTGCGTTGGAAAGGGTACAGCTACAGGTGAAGGAACTGAAGAACTGAACAGCCAGGCTGGAGTATGAAGGCAAGGGCCCCAGCCAGGCATTACGGGATTACTCAGGAAACTAACACGGAGTTACGGAGGCCCCACGCTTAGACGAACAGAAACCGTGCTCTCATCCCCCCTCCCTTTTACTCTCCGTACAATTAACCTGCTATGTTTTGAAGTTTTGAAGGCCGTGTCGACGCAAACGGTTTGCTATTCTACCAAACAGCCCTGAACCAGAAAGACAACCCACCCCCATTCAGTAAGAAACTGAAACAGGAAGTATGGGGGTAGCCCAGGGCCATGTTTATAGCCGGTGCAACTCAGTCAGGGGCAATTATCCTGGGACTCTTGTTCCTCTACCTCCCCCCCCCCATCCCCAAAAAGGATAAATAGGGGTAAAAAGAGCCTGTCATTGGCTGTATGGGTTTTCTATTGCCAATTAGCCGATGGATATACCCCACAGGATCTGTGTTCAGGGCGGACAGACACGGCGGCACCGACAGAGCGCGGCCTCGGGGCCGAACGCCGCACCGTGCGAGCTGGATAGAGTCGTCAGTCCCTGGATTATTTATTATTACCCTCTCCCCCCTTTTTTAGGAATGTCACTCGGTTCTTTGATGCTGTGGGGGTGTGCGTGGAGCCACTGGGCACACTAATAAAAAAAGCATGTTTGCTAGCCGCTCTCCCAGATAGCACAGGACTGTGAAGCACAGGCGGCCTTGGAGGACACCGACATGCCCGCCCCCCCAAAAACGAAAAAAAAAAAAAGTACACGATACCTTGACACCACCCAGCGTTTCGCAGGGGGGGGGGGGTCAGAGTATGGATCCGTCTGGGATCAAACCGCAATCGCCAGGCCTATGTACTTCTCAGGACTTTCCAGGTTGTGTGTCGTCAACCCGTATTTATTTACAAAGTCGGCGTGCTCAGATCCTGCTCCTCCCAGCGGGCCAGCCAGGCCAAAGCTCATGCCCAGACGGGCCTCTCGGTGAGATAATACACATCACGTCACAAAAGCGCGTGCGGCTGCCACTCCCCTATGCTGTGGATCTTATTAGGCAGCGCGCTCAGATAAATGCGCTGGAAGGATCGTCGCTGCCTGGAACTGCAGCGCAACAGACATACAGTCCCCCCCGCAACTAGATTCCTTAACACGTCTAACATCCGACATCTGATGATGACCAGGGAGCTTCTGCCACGTCCCTGCACTTTTGTTGACGGCCCAACCTGCCCTGTAACCTTATTTCCGGTGTTGGGAAAGAGAGCGCAGCTTTGTTCTGCAGTCGCGAGCTAGTGGTGGCGGGNNNAGGATCCAAATGTGTGTTTCCTCAAACCAGCGAGTGTCTCCATAAAGGAGCCCTTCACCCACTGAGCGCAGGACGGATATAACTCCTCCGAGGACATAAATAGCCACAGCTTTGCGACCTGGGCTAATCGTAGCCAGCGCAGCAAAATTAACTGCAAGATTTACCCGCAAACTCGCCGACGTCTTTTTAGAAGCCCTGATTTCAGTCTAAATATTGCCGCGTGCTAATTTACGACGGGGCAGGTTGGCCATATTGATATGGTCCACGGCGCAGCACGCAGAAAATAACTCCCAAGGATTCCGAAATAGATTCTCCAAAGTGCAGAATTTTAAAAATATTAAAAGATAAAATAAATCCCCCCAATTTACATCTGCACGCTGCTATCTTCAGGGCCTGAAATATCCTCTCTGTGCCAGTTATTAACAGCACCCCCCCCACCCCCCACCAAGGTCACGTCAAGCAGGGACACACCTCCTTCCCGGTGTTACACCCACCTCACACCTCCTGTGATATTAGCTCGGCTGCAGTCCTCGGGCAGCCACGGCCGTGACACGGGTTCGATAACTCCACCCATGCGTACATAGTGGTGATTTTATGATGTCATTCTGCCTTTCCTGTGTTACTGGATGCCCGATGCGAAGAGAGAAGCTGGCTTAAGGGGACAAGCTCTCTACCTTCGTCTAAAACAACGAGCACATGCGAATGGCAGAGCTACGAAACCATCCAGTGTGTCGACAAGGTGACGGCAGCCCCAGTGCCTGCTGTGTCTACCAGGAAGAGATGCGTTCCCCCCTCCCGTGACGTGGTGTGACACCTCGCCCGGCTGCGTCACAGTCAGTCACATATGTTCAGTGTCTGTAACGTCGACACTGACCCCCACCCCACCAACAGGGCTAACAGATGCATCAGCTGCAGGAAAGCCTGCCACGGCGGCTTAAGCTCTGTCCTATCACTGTGCCCCTCAACCCACCAATCACAATCCTTCTCTCCATCACATGATTCTAAGGGGGCCGGCAGCAAGAAACAAATACTTCCATCTATCCAGACACTTCAGACTCAAAACAAACCTCTGTCTTAAGTACAAATGTAAAGTAATGTGAAGGAAAGTTTACAGTGACGGAGGGACAGAGAGACGCAACAAACTTAGCAAAAGTCACCTTTAAGCAGTGATACACACAGCGTACAGTTCAATAACTTAACACCTGAATTACTTATTAGAGGATACAAATTCTTTTTTGATACAAAAAAATTTTAGCACTGAACACTTCTTCTTCTTACTGTAGGAGCCATTTGAAAAACATTTTTTTTTTAAATTGTCATCCAGAAAAATCGGAAGAGGACGCATGGAGTGTCAGCCATGGTCCGAGGCGTGCTAATTTCCTAAAAATGCATTTAATGAGTCATTCTGCTCTGCCGTCACAAACAAGGCCAAGGAGAGATTTCCGGAAAGGAGTGGAGGGCGAGGTTGAGGAAGGCAGCCGTGAGACTGTGAGTCGACCTTCAGAGACACACACTGAAAAACAAATGCAGAATTCTGGAATGTTAGCAAGAGAATAAGAACAATAAAACAAAGCATACTCCCATCAACCTGACAACCTTATTACCAGCACTGACGACACCGACCCAAAGCCAGCACGTTACCTAATATTAGACAAACGTGCAGGTTAATTCAGTTAAGTGCTCGCCTACGTTCACCATCGACGTTCCCGGCTTCTTTGTGCCACCGCGGAGTAAATCATCAATGCGGTTTTCACTGCCGCGTTTTCAGCACAAATCTAAAGGAATTCTCGGAATGCGTGCTGAGAGGAAAGCTATCGATTCTCCTGACTTCCACTATACAAACTCCAAGGGCCTTATCCACGGGGCGAAGAGGGCCCCCCGGAACGCACCTCTGCTGTAAACATACACACACAGACACACACACAGACACACACACACAGACACAAACAGACACACACACGCAAAAGCACACGACAGAAAACAATGAGCATGTTCATTCGGAGGAGACACTCAGCTCAGGTGCCCCCACCCCCACAGAAAATACCAGAGTTTTTGCTGCGTAAACAGGGGAGTGCAGGGTGGGCCTGCATGAACGGACGAGCGCGGTCCCGCTCTCTGCCACAAGGGCACGGGCACAAAGGCCGGGGAAAGACGCCAATGCCAAGCATCTCATTCACGCGTGGGGCTCCTCGGCTGCCTGGCGAGGAAACTCCCCTCGTGGTTTCACAAGAGAGATCGATTTTGCTGCTAATGTGAGAGGCTACTGACTGACAGCCAGTGTGCATGGGGGGGGGGCTTAGCAGCTAGATAACTGTTTTAATAAAGAACCACATGTTACACGTGCTGCCGGCTGCTGGACTTCCATACTGATTCTACAGGAGCCCCCTAGCCACGCCCACCTCTGACACATTGGGATGGGGGTGAGGAGGAGGAGGGGGAGGGGGTTAGCGCTACCAAAGGCTGCCGTTGACAGGAAGGGCTGAAGTTGCTGTTTCACTTTACTCTGGACTCTGGATGGTACAGGAAGAAAAAGAGGAGGAGAGAATGAGGCGGCACCGCAACAGTGAGTAACGAGGGTGCAGACGACGCCCCATGACTCCAGTGACTCCCAGTGGTTCTCTGGGACTCTGACGGACTACCAGGGACTCCCGGGCCTTGGGACACGCGGCAGAATTCTGGAGGTTCGAGGAGGCTCCTGTCAAACAGCAGGGGCACACAAGGCAGCCTACGTTTGGACCTCCCAAATTGACCTGAATCAGTTCAGGTCACCGGCCACGGCAGCCTGAAGCGGGAGGACAGAGCGGATTGGCAAACAAGGCAGGACAGAAGAGCAAAGACAACCTATGCCAGCAAGGGGAGGCTGAGGGCAAAAAAACATTCACCGGAGGTCCAGCTGAACGCCCCCGGATGAACGCAGCCCATGCCAAAATCCGCCACCGGAGGCAGCAGAATCCGTACCTCCCCATCCGCCATACGCACATGCCCACGTTTCCGAGACGGACCCAAACAGCACCATCCCGAGCCACCAGAACCGCTCTGCCTATGATTAGTCACCGCCGGCCACGCGGACTGCATGCAATGCCGCGGCCAGACAGACCCCCAGTATACCCTGCGCGAGTGACCCTGGTATTAATGGTGGCAATTAACACAAATGGGTAACAGAAAAATGTACCAGGCGTGAGGAAAAATCTGGAAGTCACGGTTCTTGTGGACGCTGCGCCGGAGAGAGACATTCCAGCGATTCTTTGGCCTCGTCCGCTGCCCCCATGGCCGATGACTCCACACAGGCCCCCCGCAGTGCTCTTGGGGGGGCAAAGTGGCATTTATAGTGGCACAAACCCGCAATTTTATTTACACATAAATAGACATAAAGAAAAATGATTGGTTTGGAGAATTAACCAATCAGATTGTAGATGAGGCGGGTCCAAGCAACTAAAGGGACCAAGCAATCCTGCATCCTGTACAATCAGATTGGTTATTTAGGGAGCGATGGCCTTCCTGTGGTAAGCAGGAGGATCGGACCAAGGTGTGCGGGGTTAGCGAGATGCAGCTCCTCCCACAAACAACTCGGCCTCCTATTCACCGCAGAGCCTCTTCTTCCCTAGCAGGAGGGTCCTTTAGCAGGCCAGAATCCTCACCCACATGTCAGTGAACCTCCTGGGTCACCTTTAACCCCACGCTCTTCCCATAGGCTCCAGCAAACAGGACCATTATAGGATTTTGTTACGGGGGAGGGGGGGCATAAACAGGGCCAACCTTATCATTAGCCAATGAATTGTACCGAGTCTGTAATGACAGGAGAAGGGGCCAATCAGCTTTCAGCTGGAGCCAGTGCCCATATGACCCCGCCCCTGTAGACGCCCCCCGAAACC
>JAODJW010000015.1:2223798-2234890 GCA_026777045.1 Hyperopisus bebe | reverse complement strand
CAGTCACATACACTGCAGCCCATGACCTTTAATCTAGCAAAGGGTCACAGAGAATGTAGAACACGACTATTAAAATCACAGTCCTGAAGGTCCGAGCACTGCTGAACATCCAGCCTTCCTTCACCTATGGGCCAGGGGAGAAGCCTCTGTGGGCAGTCTGTGATTATTAAACTAATTACCTGGGAGAACTAAAGACAAGGCCTGGAACTGGAATCGGGGTGCAGATTTGAAGAGTCGCCATCGAGAGCCTAATCCCAAGAAATGCGGAAGGAAAAAGGCAGGAGCCAGGAGGCTGGGGCCTTCACAGGGAGTCCAATTCACCAAACAGTATGTTTCTGGACTTTGGGACTGGCAGCCCACACCATCCAACCCCAAAGCCGGCATGAAGCAGGCTTACCATGCAGTGGACTTTCAGGCCCACTGAGGGATCCTCTTAGAGTGGTCCTAATATTCAATTCAATTCAATTCAAAAAACTTTATTTGTCCCCGAGGGGCAATTCAGGCACGCAGGGTAGTTGGAGAATATTCCCAGACCAGGACATCTTCCAGCCTTCTCTGGGGAATTACTAACAGGGGGCAGCTCCAAAAATAACCAGGCAACACCACGACAGCCTACGGTAGCCATTAAAGACCAAGCAGGGAGGTTGGGTTTGAATGACAACGCCACCCTCCGTATGGTACCATGTTCCGCGTGATGCCTCCCCCCAATCCACATAAATCCAAAGGGAGAGAAGTACTCACAGTCAGATCGGTTGCAGAAAGTTAATGGCTACTGTTTAGCGAGTCCTCAGTGTCTGACTTGCGCCAACCGGCGCGGAAGGAGGACACCCTCAACCCAAAAGAGACGGCTCATCAAACTTCCATGTAGACTGAGATATGACCCTGCAACCAACAGCACCACAAGGATACAAGCACAGCAACCAGCCCTTAACAATGAGCTTGTGTACCCTGGACCAGCCTGGTGGGGCAGTGCCCACAAAGCATGGAGTCCAGCTGTCTGCTTCAGGTATAGGAGAGTCTGTCAAATGTCCTCTGCCGTCCCTGACCGCATGTACATCCTGACAGCTTCTTAGGCAAGGCAACAAACACACACTGAAAGAACAGCAAGCATCAAGAACCTTGTCAAGATGTCTCCCAATCGCCTTTGCAAAGCACCTTGGATCAAATCCCCTGGTCCCCTCTAACAGCACGTTACTTAAAACAGTAAATCTAATTTTTTCAGTGCATTAAAGCAGAGTGTTCGTGCTGAAATCTAGGTCCCACGGGACTCTGTTACACACCTGACTGTGGATCCATTTAACGTACGAAATTCATTGAATACGTCTCTGCAGACTCAATATTGAGGGCTCCTGAACAGAAAGTACAAATACACAACTCCGGGCAAACTGTGACATGTTGGGCCAGCTCACCTACGGAACGAAGCACGTGGCTTTCAGGCTCGCTTTTGTACAGTTGGGGGTCATTTCAATCCCATTTATAAAATGTATGTCATTTAATCTACCATCGACACTGAACTTTGAAGATATATTGGTGACCATTCATCCAACAGTGCTGAAGGAACACAAAGATATCAAAGCACTTCGATGGAAGGCCAGACAAAACGGAAGACCTTTTGAAGATCTCTTATGGCTGAGATGAGTCTTTCAAGTTCGTTATAAGTATGAGAAAAGAGCAGATACTGAATGAGTCAAAGGCTATTTCACACGAAGAACAAAGGGCTCAACTTTTGTGCCTTAGTGCATTTCAGTTTTACGACTCAATCCTTGTCTTTAACATTCCAATTTAATTTCTTTCTCAAAATGAACCAGTCAGTGAGAGTTAATTAAACCCAAAATTAATACAAGATCTAATTTCAAGAGTCCTGTTCGCGCACAATTCTTGCATCCCCAACGAGAACGGCTTGGGGGTGGGGGGGGTCTCAAGCGATGACTTCCCTTTACCTCCATCTCAGCAACACACTGAATGCTCCTTACTGTAGGCGACAGCCAGGTTTAGCTTCTTGACGCGGCTTCCAAAGTAAGACATCTGACAGCATGAAGGTAGATGCAGCCATCTGTGATGAGCAACCTGCAAATGCACCTTCACAGGCCAACTGCGATACTGGGTCACAGGAACAGGCCTGCTGTACCTCCAGGTGGGGCGACACCAAGTCCCGTTGGCACCCCACAGCTCAGGGGGGCCTGCACTGCCCTTGGTGGGCCAAATCCAGGCTCTACTTAAGACAATGTTCATTCAGTTTTCCACAAAGCAAATAGACTCAAGAAATATAAACACCAAACTGGAAACACGAACGATCAAACAGTATACACAGTTTGGTCAGGCTACTAGTGACAGTCACTGTTAGAGGTCGACCGATATGGGTTTTTCAATAGCCGATGCCGATATTTGGGGGTCAGGGTCAGCCGATGGCCGATATATGTTGCTGAATTTTTTGGCCGATAATCGGACATTTTTCTCTCTGTTTGCATGGTAAAATATCACACTAATAATAACAAACGATACACAAAATTTCTCAACTTTTTTTTTTTTCCTCAGCATTTATTAAGTATTGACTTGTGTAAATTCAAACTAAAAAAACACATTGCAACTTGAACCAATAACTTAAACTTATAAACAATAAAAATAGCAGCATTGGAATTCCTAACTCTGTCAGAATCAATGATCCTTAACGTTACCTGTAAGCTGCAGTTGGTTGAAGGCTCATTATTATTACCCCAGTTCCCGACAACGTAATTCGCCTTCTCTTTCAAAAGCGCTCAAGTTTTCTTTTAAAGGAACATTTCATAGCAAACCAGTTAAATAAATAGGCCATTGAAAGATCAGAATTTAAGCCTTACCGTTTTCTCCCAGGACTCTTCCAAAATTTCTGGCTGGGGTCCTGCACAAGGCAGCATGGGTCACGTGTTCCACAGCAATAACAACACTGGGCTGCCCGCAAACGTGCCTGTCTGTAAATCGGCATACTATACTCGGATATTAGCCGATGCTGATACATTAAAAAATGCCAAATATCGGCCCGATATATCGGTCGACCTCTAGCCACTCTGGGTGCACCCAAAACCACATACCTGCTTGCCTAAGTAGAAGATAAGATATAGTATGTAAAGTGAGCAGCATGTCTGAATCCTCAGTATGGATGTGACAATAGGCGACTGGTACCCCGATGACATACTACATTTTGTGATGGATGCTATGCTATCCCGAAAGACCACTGGGGCAGTGGTCACTCGTTCAGAAATCTGAATGGTGGAGGAATTGCAATCTCTGTACAGATTTAAATATAAAGCAATCAATTATCTAAGCTGATTTCAATATGTATTTTTTTTCGTTGACAGTTTCAAACAGTTTTTAACTTTCGAGCGGGTCTAGCTACGTCGCTGGTAAACAATCAGGTCAGATAATATGCAAGACGGCAACCACAATATATCCGAGTACATACATACTCATCTCATACATATGTCGAGTAGCAGACTTAAAAAAATTCAGTATGTACTGCGTGAATATGCGATTTAACGACGTCAAACACAAAAGTTATTTTCGTCAAGGTACTCAGCTATGGATGCAGCTCTGAACCCGAAAAAATCCAAAGGAAATAAAAGTATCTGTATGTCACATTACCAACCAACCTGGTAATAAGAAAAAGGATCTTATATCTGAAAAGTGACTTGCGGGGAACATCAATTGATCATATAGAACAGTTAAATCTCTCAGTTACTCGAAGCATCCCTAAAGCAACCCTCTGGGCACAACTGATTCGTTAAAAAAACGACTGCAATGACACTGGGGGCCAAGAAAAAGGTTCCCCAGAACAAAGCACCTCAAAAACATTCTGAAATGCACTCTAGCTACTCTAAGTCTATACCGCTTTGTGTGCGTGCGTGTTCGCGAGCGGCAGGGTGCATGCGGCGGATGGAAGAGAGAACGGTCTGGAAGATGTGCGAATGAGCGGAGAAGCGGAATCCTAACAGGCAGACGGAATGTCGTTTGTTAATAAAATGAAACAGCATTGTGATACTGCGGGATGTTATAAAAGACACTCATGTGTCAGGAACCATGATCCCTTAGCTGTCTGACCCCTAACGTGTTTTCCTACCTTAGACAAACCCATGAGCCCTTTTACAGCAAACCTGCTTAAAGCAGAGAGACATTCAGTTCAACTACAGCTGTGGAATTCTGGGTCCCTGCATGTCAGTATCCTGACAGAATACAAACCCAAATGGAACACAACAACCCCTAAAAGCTTGACTGATTGTGTGAATCTTCTCCCCCTCCAAATCTGTATCCATTACCAATACTTTCAGGACAACGGGGAGTAGGCATGATGCTAACAAATAAGTGGCCATTACAGGGGCGCGTTCCCGCGATAATGAGCTGATACGAGCGTTACATGCCACTCTCTCAAGATACCGCACGCTAGTGTTCTTCACGAGGGGCTTAAAGGTACACAAATACCCCTTAACACCACCTCACCAGGCAGCTCTTAACACGGCACCCCAACGAAATCGGCTCTCTTTGTCCCACAGTCCTTTAAGTCTCAATCACAAAAAATTATCCACAACAATGCAAAGAGCACACTGCACCCATTAAAGGTAAGGGCTTTCAATTTAGACGCTGCAATTGCTTAATTACTTCATTAAAAATGTTAGCACAGCTGCTGATAGGTTCGGGCATAGAGATGGGGGCTATGTCCCTGTGTGAATTCAGGGGGTGCACCCTATTAAGATTGCATTTACAGACTGAATGTGTCACAGCGACGCGACAAGGCTGTTCCATGTGAAAGGGTCCTACAGATGTGGTGTAGTATAGTGCTACACCCTTTCGCTGAGTCGCAGAAGACCCACCCGCACATATCCCAAGATTCATTGCGCAGAGGTCAAGTGGGCGTGTCCCAGCTACGCAATAGGAGCAGCGCTTCCTGACTCATGGGTAAGGGAGGGAACAGCTGGTGACGCATTTAAAATGACCAAATTTAAAATGACCGAATTCTAAATGATAGTTGAACAAATCAAGCCAATGCAAGCCCTGATAGCTTTAAAGAGTCAATGTAGTTTCTAGGTACTAGACACATGCAATTCCAACCACAAACTTCACACCACTGTTGGCTGGTCTTGTTTCCATTGGTCTAGCCTCACGGAAGGTCTGCCCTCCTGGGCTTCACGCTCATGATGAGGCAACATGGAGCCATTAGAACTGCGAACTGCTGTGTCATGCTAAAGGCAGGGAAATGCCGCAGCAGACCATACTTCTCTGATTGCTGCACAGTGTCTGCACTTTAACACACCGAATGAGCAGAAAATATTTGCCAGAGTCTCAGAGTCAGTCGCGGCTACAGTTCTCTCTGCTGTGTAGGATCCTGACGGTATCCTTGGGGTCATCGTGTCAGGGTACCAAGAAAAACTAACTGCTTAAAATGCAAAAATGCCATCAATAATAACAACAACCACCATCATCGACGCCGCTGGAAAGTGTCACATGAACCATATTACATAATTACAAGGCAAATCAGATCTTTATCTTTTTAAGAGTCTGTTACCGACAGTTTACAACAAGGCTAAGTAACTATTTGTGCTCCTGTACAGGAACAGCTTAAAGCAGATCCACTTATTATAAGTTAGTCAAAGAAAAACTAAATCCATGGAATGAATGCAGGCTTCCGAAATTCATGCCAACATTTGAAATAAACTGTCCAAGTGTGTAAAAACGCTAGCAAACAGCTGAGCGGGATGTTAATCTCACAGTTAAACCCAAACCGTCAACACTGGCTGCTAATCTTTGTCAGTATAAACAGGGACTGCAACGCATCTCCAACAATCCAGCACAAGCAGCCATACGTTATCCCACAGCTTCAAGGCGGTGCTGATAACTTAATGCCCAGCAGAGTGACATACACTCTGATTTGGGAGGGTAAAAGCTGGTACTCCGCTGGTGCACGGCCTCTGCAGTGTGATCCGCCATCCCAACATCACAGGTCAACATCTGAACGTCAGCTAATGCCTTTCTCAGCATCCGGGTGTCTGTCCCGGACGACTGCGACGGTGCGCAGTGGGAGAAGGGGCTGGGACCAGACAAGAACACGGAGACCGGCACCCCATAGGAGCAGAATTCCAACCCAGTGGGCTTCAGCGCGAGGGTCCAGACAAAAGTGCTCAGAGAAGCAGCAGAAGAGCGGCTTGAATTTAAGGGGAAGCTTTAAATTAATGTGGAAGGCTCCATCGTGGGGATTCTATTAAAACACTTTAATAAAGCGAACATACTGGACAAGACTATGAGCTTTAAATTGAACCCTACAGAGAGATTCAACCCAGACAATCTTTCAGACCTATTGGAATGATTGGGGTAACAGACACTTCTGTGGTACAACAGCCGTGACATATTCGGCGTTTCAAGCGTTTGGTCTCACAGTCCGGGGACCTACGTGCAAAACTGGCCAATGACATGCCCCTAAATCGTACCCCGAAGCGAAAGTAATTCACCCTTTCGGTCTTCCAAGGCTGGCAGGCCTAGGGAAAGCTGCACCACGAGTGAGTCGGATGGGGTCTATTGCCGACACCCACCCCAGCCTGAAGCAGAGGCTGGAAATCGAAGGGCAGGACAGCCGCAACCTAAACGTTCCCCACAGCACCCCGTCGGACCACCTGTTCCAGGTAAATACAGGTAAGCGCGCTTCACACTGAGAAAGTGACTCGCGAGAACGGGCCCCACCGAGGGTTGCAGCGCCAGAGATGGTGAGCACGAAAAACGGCGAGTTGAGCGGGACCAGACGGGGACTCGGGAGAGAGCGTGGACAAACCAAAGCGCTTCATAAACAAGGTTTAAAATCAGGTCACATCCTGCTTTTGAGATCAGGCTGCCGGTTCAAATCCCAGCCAGGAAACCGTCATCAGACCCGTCGAGAAATCTATTACCCTGTATTGCTTCAGGACATACATCGCGTCTAATAAAGATTTCTGCTCAACAACTGACAAATCCTTGGGAGGCCAGTAAGTACTGGTACACTGTAGATACCTCGGTCGGCCCAAAACACCCCTGACAAATTAAAGAGCAGAGTGAGTACCCTACTCACCCTAACTGATACATCTGCAGGTCAGTCCTAAACACCAAACCACCATAAATATGCGAAAACACATCTATATGGGACCCATAAATGGCTGCCAGGATGCCTCGTGTCACAGTTAGCTGGAAACGGGTCCACTACATATGGTATTTCTTAAAAACATGTCCACTGTGTAATTTCAAAGTAAACCGGGGGACTTTGAAGCTGTAGCTTTGCGAAAGGGACAGCACTCTCACAATAGCCTGACTAATCTGCTCATAATATGTTTTAAATTAAAGTGTCGATCCAGACAGGTCATGCAAGCAAACCTTCGATGCGAAATTCAAATGTTGTTATGAACGTCTGATCTGCAATAAAACGCATATCACGGAACCTCAATGATTATTTTAAATACTGCAAAGAAATACCATCCGATATTACCGGACTCTAATGCTACCCAAAAGTACAAAAATTACTTTTCGTGCATCATGCATCACCATTGAGTAGTTTATATGATTTCATTATTTACCAAAACGTCATTTACCGTTTCATATTAACAATTGCTTATATCCGGTGGAATGTACCTTTGATGCATTAATTTGTCACCATCATCATTTGGCAACAGTGACACCTGAAGCCCTTACCAACATGAACCACTGCTTCAGAATATCTTACATTACACAGTGACAGGGTTTTCTGTGCCTATAAACGATACAGACTACGGAGTAGCCACGATCATGGAGACAGACGTCTGCACATGGTCAAACGGAACGGCGGAATGAACGAAAAAAGGGCCCCTGTGTCTTTAACGCTAATCCCTCCAAATTTAAGTGTTGTTGCCGACCAGTTAATGGGCGGTTCGGTGGAGCCTCCATGCTACGTAGTGGGAGGCCTGTCTCTCCTGCAATCACTGCCGTGTCACAGAGCACATTTTAAAGTGATACTCTGCCTGTTACCTTCCTCACTTTGCCTACAAATTAAACGGCGTATTACTAAATGAATACCGCAACAAAAGGGGGTTTCTTTTGCGCACAGTACTTCTGCAGTTTCACGGTTAATATTACAGTTACTAATTAATTGCAACTTGACACAGAGTGACACAATAAACCTAGTTTCCAGATAGTGGATACTTTGCAGGTCAATTCAATATACGGAAACCCAAATGTCCAACACAGTACCTGAAACCTAAAAATCGCGGTTTATTGCAACAGTGTTTGTTATACACACAAGTTAAGTCCGTCTGGAGGTGGGTAAACAGACTGAAATGTCTTAAGTCGTGTCTTCGATTTATACCCTAAAAACTAACAAAATATATTAAAAAAACATAAGGAGTGGTTGAACATGCACTGCTCCCAGTGGAGCCTAGGGGTTAAACTTTTTCCTTTAATTATTAATCTCATCTTCCTTCATCCTAAACTTCAATAGACAATACCGAATGTGGGCTTTACCGAACAGTACTGTTTACTGATCTATTTATAAACGAGAGAAAAGAAAGCAATGCAAGTGAACTGTGCTTAAGAAACGCATTAACAGCCGTAATAATAGTTACAAGCAGCGGCCGCTGCTTCCGTTTCCTTTATTTTTGTTTTCCAAAAGGAAAATGTTTTACTCTCCACCTCAATGCGATTTCCAGGCCACGGGGAAATATAAAGAGGCTTAATTCTAGCAACACGAATACGGGACGTGTATTTAAAAGATGAGGAAACGTGCATCAGATTCGCAAATGCCGAGGCGATAAACTCATGGCTCCAAACAGGAGTCAAATGGCAGAGATCACGGGGCGCTTATCGCTGATGGAGAACTTCTGCTGACTTCCAACAAGTTCGTGAGACGCAGGAAATAAAGCTTAAAGAAACAGGAGACGCTCTCAAATCGTCCATTTATAAGGCGGAAGCAAAACAATCAAGGCGCTTATAACGAATTCTTAACGCTACTTCCAGCACTTAACAGCGAGATATATAAAATGTTTGGCAGCACGACAAACAAAATAATCACGGCAGCAAGAAGCGTCTGGAGATGGAATAAGTGCTTCAAAGCAATATAATACACTCGGATTCAGAAAAATGCGGGGGGTGGAAATCAATTAAATCCAAATAAGCGGACGGACTCCCGACCAGTCAATGAGAAATTAAACGCCGAGCTTCCCTCTTCCGAGACACTTTATAAGCAAAGCAACATTGCCCTCAAAAGGGCTACAAAGTTTGGCCGATTTCTACTCCGAATAACCAGTCAAAACTGGCGTCTGAAGCAAGGGCGTTTGGGGAAATGCATCGTGACCATGTTTCCACTGCACATTTACAGAAAACAAAATCGATCTGGTTGTTCTGATGTTTGTTTGTTTCCTTAAACATTTAATCCAACTGTCTGACAAGTTGCACTGGACGTTTTGCGTGGCCCGGGGTTGGGGGGGGTGCTTATTTCCTTACCGCTATAAGTGTGTTATTTCTTTGCTCTGCTGTGCTCGCCGAGTCGGGATCCTGTTTAGTTTGTTGTTTATTATTAGACTTCTTAGCTCTCTGTTCCAGGCTCCTCTGATACAGGCTGACCGTCTCCCTGCGTTCGATCTCCAGCTGTTCGACGTGGGCTTGCTGGTACCTGGTCGCACAGTTTATATGGTGCCTCCGGCAGCCCTCGATCCTCTGCCTCAATCTCTCCACCACCGTGCTGTGCTTGGGAATGCCAACATTGTTACTGTTACCGCCAGCGCCGATGCCACCGCTCATGTTGTTGATGCAAATACTGCTGCCATTCGCAGCAGTGGGGGTTACAAAATCCCCCATACTATAGTCTATGCACAGTATTTTGGAAGAACTTTCTTTTTGCGTCTTGTGTCTGAAGTGTGTCCAGGGGTTTAGGAAAGGGGGGGGGGATTCAGAAGACTGGAAACAATCGCGGGTTGCTTCCCCCGTTAGGAAAGTCTGTATAATAATGCAATAGTACTGAAGCCTAACTATGTTCAAAATGCAAACAGACAACAATGCCGGAGCGTGTGTGACTGGGCTCAATAGTCGGTGTTTTCGCTTAGTTCTCCTGCCAGCACAACTACACAGTGTCTAAATGAACTCCATAGAAGATCCGGATGTTTCAAGCGATCATCACAACACCGCGGCCAGTGCTGCGAGCTCCTTTTGCTTTATTGTCTTTTCCTTTAAGAAAAAGTTTTGCAGCTCCCAGCGCAAATGCTCCGGAGTACTTTGGCGTGCTCGCATCTCATCGGCCGATACGCTTCCAATCCAAACCGCGAAGCGAAGCTCGTAGGAAAATCCCGTCCCCCGTTTCCAGACGCCCGTTTAAAGGTATCCCGAGAAGACACCGATCCGCCGCTGGTCGCTTCGCAGCTGCTGCCACCATCACAATGATCAAGTGCTCTCCTCCTCCTCCATGCCAGCGGAGTGATATCAGGACAAGAGCCGAGTAAAAAGCAGCTAGAGGCTGTGAATAGCCCGGCCGAGGCGCATGCAAAACGCGGCGCGGACTCGTCCAGGCGCGGACGGGGAGTGATCAGCCTGCCGAGTGCAAGGGCAGGCAGGTACAAGGGGAACGAGGACTATATGCCGCCGAGATGAATTCGTTTTCAGCGACAGAAGCTCAGCAATAGACACGAAACTTTTACCAAAACAGATCTTAAAACGTTTTAAAATGGTAGAACGATGAACTACATGAACTCTGTCTTAAGAACCGGCGATCAGACTTACCCAGAATGCCATCTAAATTATACTTTCTCGCAAAACTTTTTTCATGGATATTTGTATCACGCGAATAATTATCCCAAACGTTGTGTAATTTCTGCTGGCTGTCTTCGCATTCCGATTTGACCGTTTCTTTCGTGCCCACGCACCCCAGGATTAAGCATAAAGTTTAAATATAGCTTTTGTATGTTTAGAATGAGGAATGTCAATTCGGGTATTTGTGACACCCACACAAGATTTAAGTTACACTGATCAAACAGCTGACAACGCATGAAATAATGCATTATTCCTTAAACACCTTACACAAACAGGTGTTACCTGACAGTGAAGTATGTGCAATAAACTTTTTACTTTGGTCGCATTATATATA
>JAODJW010000015.1:2185283-2211247 GCA_026777045.1 Hyperopisus bebe | reverse complement strand
GGTGGGGGGGGAGGGGGGGGGGGGGGGTGGGGGGGGGGGTGGGGGCGATGTCACCATGACAACGTGCATGGCCCCACTGTGCCGCCCCAAATACATATGCTACTTGAAATAAATGCATTATTTTTATTATTATTACTATTATTATTATTTACATTTATATATGTGGGCTAAAGCTTTGTGTGCTGGGAAGAAGTTAAACACAAACGTAAGTATATTTTCTGCCAGACTCTTAATATGGGTACACTGGGTGATCGAGTCGCTCCAGTTGGTGAAAAGCAAAGTTAATGACAGAAAAAAAATAATCAAGCTTGTGGAAGCAAAAGACTAAGTCTAAACAAGAAATCAGACCGAGTTACATATTTGTAAAAACTGTAAAATGTGACTGCAAAACGTTAACTTTTGGGATTTTCACAATTGTGTTTTGCTTCTTAATGTTGCCAGTTTAGTGTAAGTAATACTTGGAGGACATTGAGATCAAATGCATCTGCCCCCCCCCAACAGAACAACTGACCCCAGTCTGGCCACCAGTTGAAATGATCTAGAACCTTCACTGGGATGGGGTACACATCCACCCCCACCTCCCCAGTTCTGACGCCCCTGAAGAAAAGGAGCCAAATCTGATAGTTTGGTTACATCTAGCTACATTCGTAGGGTGAGGGCAACCAAAAAACAAAAATTGCAATAATAAAAACAAGCAAATAAATAAAGATCCTTTTAAAATATTTTAATTCTTTATGTTCTCATTTATAGGTTCCTTATGGCAATTTATTTCAGCTTTGTACCAGTTACCCAGAGTAAAAACACAATGAAACCATCACTGTGACTTGCTTAGCAGCTACTGAATATTTTAGCAGTAGTTTAATTAGCGAACGTTGGAACAGTAAGACTGAATATCAATTTAAGAGCCGGACGCAGTTTCATGAAGAAACCTTGATCAAGAGCATCTTTATTACAGCAGAACATCATGCAATGGAGACAATATACAGGACAGATGAATATACGGGTGACATGTAGGTAACATCTGCGAGTTTGGGGAGACAGTAATTGAGTAGGAACGGGGTAGGGAAAAAATAAACAAGAGCGCTGTTATGTGTTTTTAGATATTAGCCTGGGAAGGCCCCATACTGTGATCCCTATATGTTTAATTTGTGCTATGATGGAGCTTTGAATTGCCTGAGAACTGAGCGGGTTTCTGAAGCTTGCACACGTGGTGTAATCCATCCTTTCTTTTCCTCAGCAGAGAGTGGCTTGTGCTCACTTCCTGCCAGACTCACGCTGGGAGACTCTCGCCTGGACCAGTGCTTAGCTGCGCAGCTCCGCGGAGCCCAGTCCACACAGTTAGCCAAATCATAATAATTATTCTTCCAGATGAACAAGAAAGTGTTTTTTTCATTAAGACCGGAAAGTCATACACTAACTGCCGGCTTCCACGTGAGCTCCGGCGCGTTCGAACAGACGCCCCCTCACCCAGCTTCTCTTGACATATTGATTGATCGCTAAATTGTCCCCTGATTGCTAAGGGGGAGGTTTGCAATCGGTTTTCGTCATTTTCTCCACTGATTCTATGAAGCGAGATGTTAAAAAAAATGAATAAATAAGTGTATCCCTGCAGCACTGAGCCGGTGTGTTTAAAGTGCTGCCCCAATGCCTGCTGACATTCTCCTCAGAGAAGGATGACAATCACCCCTCAAAATAACCATTTCTCCTGCTCTGCCTTGGATAGGGGCGGGTGTGGATATTCCCCCCCGCATTGGGTCAGTGAGTTATTTCAGGTTCTGCAGGTAATACCTGGGTGGGAGGCCGGCTTTGTGATGTGATCTCATTCGTGGATCTTCCACAACTTCCTGCGGTGACGCAACCGCCTTGGCATCGCAAACAAGAAGGACAGATAGCATGGGAGTCCGCGTGGCTGCTTGACTGTATCCTATTTGTTTAATATCTGTGATTGAACGACATGACGCACACATTGTTCCCGCATATGACCGAGACCAATGAAAAGTAGAGTGTTGTATTCTGTTTTGAGCAACGTGGTACCTTGTGGGTGAAAACCGCAACACCATGACTGTATTAGAAATATTTAGTAATTCATGGCTATAGCCAACATGACTAGTAGTGCTCTGACAGGCAACATGTCCCACCTGAGTTGAATAGTTTGTGACCTGCAAGGTCCAGGCCAAGAGAGATGCCTCTACAGTTTCTAGTCTTCCACTGCTCACCCCTGGCTCAGTGTTGGGAATGTTGGCAAGAACAAGGTGTGACTTCTTTGACCATAGAACCCTTCTCTGTGACTGACGTTTGAAGTGTTGTTGTTCATGCTGTCATGTTGAAAAGTAACAATACAATAGAACCTTTAATTCGGCTTCCAATATAGATAATTATATGTGTGTATACCACAACAGATCGTGTAATGCATTACATTTCAGTGCTAGGGACACATACTAGAAGAAGCATTCCTACAGTAACACCTTGCTTAGGGCACTGAGCTTTGCAAGGGAAGGGAGATTGGGATTCAGATCCTCTCTGGAACTAACTGGGTCCAGTTGGGACAAATTGGTGTATGACTCAAACTCGCATAAAGCCAATGAACTCGTGGTGTGGGAATCCTGAAGCAATCCTCATTAAGAGGCCTCGACATACTGGGATTGCTGTCTATGGCTTGGGAGATAAAGATTTGAATCTTGCTTTGGACACGCACACCCATATTATACCATAGTGTCATATATCACATTTCCAATTGAGTTAGTAGACCAATGAAATAAAGAACCGCTATTGGTCAGATGTTGAGGCTTGTCACATTATTGCAGGGGACTTTTGTCATTCGACAAAAAAGCACCACAATTTGTCATATTACAAGTATAAAAACGACAAAAGAGTCCATTAAAAGATCATCTCGAGCTATCTATTTATGTTAGAAGACATCTACTTTGCTGCTAATTAAAGGCTGCATTTAACACCTCTGAAAAATATGTTCTGATACTAATTAGTCAATTGTGTGTAGATGCTTGTGGTCTCTTTTTGATCTGACTCGTTAGTGGTGGAAGTAATGATTCTCAGAGACAGCTTGCTGTTCCTTAGGTTGTAGACAGCGCTAGCACGTATTTCATGCTGTTATTGTCCTAGGGGCAACATAAAATATCCATGTAAATATTGACAAATGTCTTCATCAGTATGGGATAATTAGTGCATTATCCATTTATTAGTTTTCAAAAACCACTCTTCTGATTACAGTCATCAGGAACATATTTTACAGCTATACCCTATCAGACACCCTGGATGGGACACTCAGTGCTGACCAAAGCACATGTGGCTCTCTACAGAAGCTTTACCCTGCCCAGGTCCATGTTGTCTCGGACACACACAGTGCCAGCCAAAAGTTTGGACACACCAAGCTATAGTGTTGCATCACATGACCTGGTTACCACTCCTGAACACATTAGAGATGATTTGGAGGAGTTTGACTGAAGACTGAAGGAAAAGCAGCCAATGATTTCTTAGCATATATGAGAGAACTCCTTCAGTACAGCTGGAAAAGCATCCCAGGAGGCCACCTCATGAAACTGGTGTAGAGGAGACAGTAGAGGGGTTATGGGCCTTGTTCAAGGGTCCAATGGTGGGATCAATGTCATCCCAGGGATTTGAACTGGCAAGCTTCCAAGTCCCAACTCACAGAGCTGCCCCCCCGAAACAAATACGTTTTTTTGTTTAATACCTTTTGGGATATTGCATAATTTCATGCATGTAATTTCATAGCTTTGATGTCATTATAATGATATAATGATATTGATGTCAGGTTTGTTGGGGGAGGGGGCAATGGAGTGGTGCCAGTGGTTTCCTAAATTAATGCACCCCCCCCCAAAAAAAAAGATGCTGCCCCAGACGGCTGTGCATCTGGCCCTTGCCAGGGCTCTTTGAGGACAATACTCCTGCTACAAGGATCTGACTTGGACATTCATCCATTTTCTATATCCGCTAGGAGGGGGGGGTGCTTAGCCTATCCCAAAAGCAATGGGTGCAAGGCAGGGAATAACTCTGGACAGGGCGCCGACTGATCACATTCATGCGGGGCGTGTGCAGCTCAGCTGGTTAGGACCTGTGCTCGTGATCAGAACTTGTTTGAATCCCAGCACCAGTAGACTGATGCTATCATTGGACCCCTTAACCCCCAGCTCCCGGGGCACTGCATACTGCATACTGGCTGACCTCTCACCTGCATATTGCCTGTGTGTCTCATGAATGGCAAGACAGGGTCATCAAAAAGCAGCCATGGTACTTTTGAGAGGAAGATGCAGAGGTGCCCAGCGGGAAGTCGCACATCATTTCAGGGAGGATTCTGGATCAACAGCCCCGAGACACCATCTTTCAAACTCGCTGGTTTGTTTTCATATTTATCCTTTAACCTCTTACTAATGTCAGTCCATTGAGCTCAGTGCCTCGGCCACAGTCGGGTCAATTAGGCTCCGCCTCAGCACAACAAACATCTCATTATTGCCCAAAAACGCTGTATTTCCCCGGGTCAGTGCACTGCCCTTGTCCGTGTTACCGCAGTAATTAAAGCCAAATTGGACAGGTCTGCGGATCCTTGCCAAGCCCACTTTGTACAAGGATTAAGTTGTTACGGTTAATTAATCAGACAAGTGCATCATTCTTGTTCAGATACGGCCACCTATCTTGGGTCACACTTTTAAAAGTTAACTCCCCTGCTTACTAGCTTCTGTTGCAGTCATATTCTGCAGCTTGATGATAATTTAATAATAGTATTTCACTGATGAGTCTGACCTGAAGCAGATGCTGTACGTGGTTTTACAATAGATACTCCGCCTTTGCCTGACATGTTCACTTACCATCCAATACCGCTTTTGCTCACATTGGCATAACCTGTGACCAATAAAAAAAAACCAAAGACTACGTTTAAAAACCATGAGACCCTGACCACGACAAGCAGCTAGAAGATGGATGGATGGTCCTCCATGATCACAATGCACATGCAACAGTAACCAGACACAATAACTATACCACACAATAATGTGATCCTTCACAAATACGTTATTATGACCATAATAAAGGCTTACTTACCAGCTTGCCATTTTACAGCGCGCCACAGAGTGGATTTAATTTAACCGTCGCCACAACCCATTTGACACCTTTTATCATTGCCATCGGTTATTTTCTTTGTAAAATTTGCTGTGACTGCAAACAAGGTCAGAGACCCCTGCTATAGATAGATACAACGGTTCTTCCAAAGTCTTTATATTCCAGTAGAGGGCAGTGCAGTAAAAACTGAACAGAAAAAAACATGCAAGACCTTTCTGGGAAAAAAAAAAAAGTTGAGGATATGATTTCCCATCTCCACATTCTGCATGTGGAAATTGTATTTTGTCTGTCTAAAGAGGAATGGTTACTTCGTACTAATTTCAACAAAGACATTTCAACAACATGGCACTTGAATACTTTCAATCACAACGTTGAAATGAAGAAAGTGGTCAGTGAAGGAAGCTTCCGCCAGAACAAGCTTCAGCCTATCGGCTGCTCACCCGCCACGCGTTCGGTGATGCCCCACCCACCCACCCGCCACCGGTGTTTAGTCGTTGAGTCACTGTGCACATTTCCCTGATAATGGAGTCTCACGGAGTCCTGAGATCCCACAGGCCTGTATCTCTTGCGCCAGTCATACTCAGAGGCAGATGGACCTGCACACTTATACAATCTCCCCATGCAGTACCGCTTGTTTCCAGTGAGTTCCTGCCAGGCCGGACATCTGCTAGCCGCACAACCGATGTAGCACTATGGAGGAACCAGGGCTAGTCTGCAGCTATAGATGTTTTGTGTTCTGTCAATCCATCAATTATTTCATTCAATAAGGAAAGCATAACTATTACATCGATTTCTTCATGTTTGGCAGATGTCACTTGAGGCATCATCAAAACACCATTCGGTGACATAGACCGAACAATGTAGCTCAGCAGCTAGGTTCTGCTCATGGGAGTTTTACTTACACAAAATGTTCTGAGGTTTGAATTAAAAGTGATTGGTTAAGAGAGATAACCAATCAAATTGTAGACGAGATGGGTCCAAGCAACTAGAGGAGGTGGGACTAACCAATCAGATGTCTTGGTACCACCTTCTCTAGTTCCTAAGACCCACTTCCTTTCCTCTACAATCTGATTGCTTATATCTCTGAACCAATCATTCAGTTCTGTCCTCAGAACATTTTTGTGTAGGTAAGACTCCCATGAGCTCGAGTTTTGTTTTTTTTTCCCCACTGGGCCTCCAACAGAACATATGCACAGATATGAACAGCCAAACAAGCACATAGCTATAGCCTTTCTGAAGTGTGAAGTTACATCTGTATTCTTATGTATCTCTTCTTCATCTGGTGCCAAAATAGTGATCTTTAATTTTTCACTCCCCCCAAACTCACCTCTAGTCCTTCCTCTCCCTCATCCCTGTCATGTGGTTCTCTTTGTCATCCTGCCCGGAGCATGTTCTGCAAGCTCTCTGCCAGTAAGTGAAGATGTGTTTACTTCAAAAAGCACATACCCAGGACAAGGGAACATATTCTGCAATGTAATGGCTTCAGTGAAATATTCACAAAGAACATCTAAACCCACGAATTAGCTGTACGCTTTAACTACGCACGCCACATGCAATATGTTTCTTCCAGAAATGTTTTTGCCAACTGTTACCTCTGAAAATCACTATGCTACAGTTCCTCATTGTTTTATCTCCCCAGAAAAATAATACAGTATAAACATGCCCCCCCCCTAACTTGTGCCTGAAGGTTTAGCTCATGAACTGAGAGCATGAATGGAACACGGATGAGAACTGCACACTTTGCATGCACACCAGACTCTGCACACTTCACATGCACACTTCCTCTGCACACTTCCCATGCACATCACATCTCTGCACACTTTGCATGCAATGAAACTCTGCACACTTCCCATGCACACCAAATCTCTGTACACTTCCCATGCACACCAAATCTCTGTACATTTCCGATGCACACTTCCTATGCACACCACATCTCTGCACACTTCCCATGCACATCACATCTCTGCACACTTTGCATGCAAATGAAACTCTGCACACTTCCCATGCACACCAAATCTCTGTACACTTCCCATGCACACCAAATCTCTGTACACTTCCCATGCACACCACATCTCTGCACACTTTGCATGCACACCAAATCTCTGCACACTTCGCATGCACACCAGACTCTGCATAATATCTGTACGCTGTCGGCGACATCAGCCACCACAGTCTGTAACCTTTATTGCGGCAAATCAATGTCTTTTTACTTCGGAATATAAGTAACAAACCCATACCGATTTTAATCGCCCACTTTTAGCTCATTGCCCTGGCACAACAAGACCTGTTGGAACAATGTCAGACACTCTAACGTTACACTGTAGTGTTAGAAAGTTTTGACAAGACACAGGCCGGACGCAGGACTTGCTGGAATATCCTCCGCTATATTTCATTAACAGAGTCGCTCAATTAATAAACTGATATTCCTGCAGACTGCCTTCCTTCACAGCACAAGTGTTTTCACGTTAGTCATGGTGTTCTCGCATTTCCGAATGTTGAACCCTGTCCAGACTCGATGTCCGCTTCCGTGTCGCATTTGATCTCCGTACTGCGTAGTTCTGAATTACATGGGACAGGGTAGGGAGGGATCTTGAAGCTAGGATTAGTGCAGGTTATAAACCTGAAGGCCACATCAATAACGGGGCCTTGAGGTTGCCCCTGGACCAGGACAGAGTTGTGTAACAAGTCTTATATAACAACATACCAAGTAAATGTTCACTGAGACATCCCCCCCCCACACACCCCTCCCTGGCTGGTTTAAACTTTAGGCCTGGGGACTTTGCGTTTGATGAATTATGATGCCGTGACTGACAGTCAAAATCCGGGAGGATTGTTATTAAATAGAGGAAAACACGACGGGAAGCTCATGGAGGAATTGTCACTGTGTCTCTGCGGTCGTTCCACATGCCATGCTACGCGTGTTTTCCTGCCTGCCCTGTCTCCTACACCCAATGGAGCTTATTTCTGTCAGGGGGGTCTGGATGATGGGGGGGGGGAAGGGAGGGGACTCCTAAAACATTGCCGTTGTTGAAAGGAGAGTAGTTTCAGCTTTCCTCTGGAGCATGTCTGAAACTCAACCAGCAGCTGTGGAGAAAGAGCAAAAAAATAAAGTCAAAAATAATACGCAGTTTGTTGTCGCTTTCGTGTCACTGGTCCCTTGTTTGGTCCAGCCAGTGCACTTTGAGCGCATCACGATGGCTGTGGGGGATAGCACAGCTGTTAAGCGGGGGGGGGGTTGGGGGGGGGTGAGCATGAGGCCGGAAACCCCGGGAGGGAACACCACTGCCGTGCCCTAAAAATATCCAGATGCATAAATCATGAAGATGTCACACTCTAATCGGCATAAACTTCTGGATCTGCTGAACACGTACATAATCGCTGAGATACCTGCTTTGTAAAAGCCCCCCAAATCAGGGGGCACAGTGAGTATGAAGCAACCCTGTGATCAGAAGGTTGCTGGTTCGAATACCATAGCCCGTAGAGTAGTCCCATTGCTATTGTGCCTTTAATTGCCGCCCTTAAACCCCCCTGCTCTAGGGGGGCTGGGTAAACAGGACTCCAAGCCTCGCTTTTGCCTGTATGTATGTATCTCTATATCCGTAAGTCTCAGAGGAGTGCAAGATGGGAAATGCAAAAAGAAGCATTCCAATGTATGTCATCCGCTCAATCTTCTCAACCCTACATAAAATATCCATGAGAAGAAGGCCATGAACGATAACGATGAACGATAACGATAAACGATAATGTAATCATGAGTCCCGCTGGGGTGCGTTTGCTGCCCGCAAGTGCGCTTTGTACACGAGCGCACGCCGGCCCATGAATGTTCCTCACGCCTTCTTCCTCTCGCTACGCAGAGAGCCGGATTAATACCTACAAAACACCCAGTGACCTGCACCTTGTTTCTCTGCAGCGTAATTGTGGTGATGGAAGCGATAAACATCAGTCGATATCTTATTTCATTCCTTCATGACTGTGAAATGCTATCACGGATGCAGGAGCCTTCGCTGTAGCATCGTAAAGCAGAAAATGGTCTTTGCCCCCCCCCCATATTTACTCACAGAAAATGTTCATGGTCTCATTTTCCCTGCACCAAAGAGCTGGACATGCCACGTCCAAAGAAATGCCTTTAATTGAACGCTGTTATTTTGTTGTAAGCTTTGGCCTTAGGGCAAAGCTGTTCTTCTTCATTCTCTGCTGATGATTCTCTTAGTCCTGAAATAACTCAGGTTCACCAATTCATACGTTACTTCATTAGGGCCTTCATCATCGAATTTAAGCATGCCCCAAGCGCTCCGGTCATCAGAAGTTGACAGTTATGGTGACCACCTAATCCGTGTCAGGGAGGACACTATGAGCTAGGACAGGGTTTGAAAACGACCATCTTAGTTGGATTTCACTTTAGCGCCGAGGTTCTTGCTGTGTGCTGATTGGTCAGTCTCCTATAATCATGCATGTGTCGCTGATGTTAATGTGAAACAGCTGGATGAGTCTTTCAATCAAGGAAACAAACGAGTCAAAGCGCAAGAGAAACTGAACTATTTAGCCAAGAACAGGAGCTGTTCAGTTTTAAAGTAGCTTCTAATCGCTGAAGTAGCTCATACTGTCCACCCTGATATGGATTAGGGGGGTCATCCTATTGACAGTCAATGTTATTTTCAAACCTTTCATAACAAGGTGAGGCTCACCAGACCACGGAGAAGTGAGCTTTGGCCTGTAGAAATGCTTTGGTGGGAGGTGTCTGACTGACCAGATTAGATTAGGACCAGAAAGCTTGTAACCAGAAGGTTGCCAGTTTGAATTCCATCCTTGGCAGAATAGGCCCCTGCCCACGGGGACCAGGAGCTCCGGGGGGGGGCTAGATAAATGACCCTGTGCTCTGACTCCCAAACCTCCTTCTCATCTATTTGCATATGTCTCAATGGAGAGAAAGATGGAATATGCAGAAAGACATGTTCCAATGTACTTGTGCAAATAAAGCAAATCATTACAAGCTTTGAATTTCATCATCACATTGAGATTTACACATTCAGCTCTTTGACTTGGGGTGTTTGATGGGTGTCTGGTGACTTCTGTCTATTATACACCTTCCAGTCACATATACCTCCCCACTCCGAGTGCCAGGCCCATTGATTTCAGTATTCCACAGACGGGAGCACTGCTACACAGACTAAATGCCTTCCCAGGTCCAACAACTGCACATTCTTTGACTGACATTCATTTAAAGGCTCGCTGGCCATGTTCTGGAACGATCTAGGGCATGAGGTACCATCATCCCCCTCATCGCTGTCAGCCAGTCGCAGCCTGTCCACAGGCCAAATCCTTTCCGAATGTCTATCAGCTTGGTGACATCTTCAGTTCAGACCTGGAAACAACTATAATTTTTTTCCGCTTAAATTCTTCTTTAAATTCCCAAGGCTTGTCTGTGTGTTTGCTTCATCGCCCTTGTGTTTACAGTTAAATCGGAAACGCACGCCACGGAATACGAACCAGAAAGTGAGCGTGGATGATATCTCAATAACATCAGAGCAAGAAAACGTCCAAGTTCTGAAACGCTTGAACTGAATTGTCTAAATTGGCAGGCAGCCGGTACATGTCTGCCTCCTGTATTGTCTCGACGGTACCGAGACTTGCAAAGGCAGCGCGGGATTCGCGCGCACAGAACGTCGCTCTCCTGTCGTCGCTTTTGTCTGGGATCTTTCTTGCTGAAGAATGGCAGCCAGCGCCTCTGTCATGCGGAATTAGCCGCCGTGATTAAGTCTTGCCCACAGCTTCAGTCGCACCTTAAAGCAGACATGGCATCTGAATACCATCTGCATAAAATTAATCTAATTAGAGACATCTTTCGGGGCTATTTACTTTCATTCTCAGGCTCGACACATACTCGCCGTCTCCCAGGAAATGCACGCCGTCGTTCCCCGAGCACGATTGTTATGCACTCCGCTCATCGGAATGAGGGGAACCGTGCGTCGTACGGATTACCCGGACAGACCTCCACCACGGCGAGCCTCGGATTCTTTTACAAAAACATCATTATCGATAAGTCGCACAGGCGATGCCTGTCTCTCGGTGAAGCATTGAGCTCGCAGTGGGTGCATTACACATGCGGTGACCTATTTGTACATCTGGCATTACGCTAGGGCAATGGACAGCATCACATCCTGGATGCAAACGGTAGCGCACAGATCCAGAAGATAGTGCTAGGGCCGATTGCTTTATCCTTGACAAATGCGGTTTCATTTGGGTGAGCTTCCAAAACGCTCTTTAAATATATCCGGGGAATTCTACTTTGGCTGCACTCAGACTTATCTGGTCTTTGCGACAGCCTGTTTTGGCTGATTGAGAGATGGAGTCGAGATGTACTGAATCTATGTTAACAGCAAAAAGCTTATAAAAAGAACACAGAGGGGAGCGATAGGGCATGTTTTCACATACCAAGAAAATACCTTTCATTTAATGATGTTTAGAACGTAACTACTGTCATCTTCCTGTGAGCATCCTATCTGAACTCCTCTGGCTTGTTTCCTACCCTTTCTAAATAGGTCAGCGTTTCTCCTCTTTAAAAATCCCTGTCTAGGTTTGTCATTTGTTAGTTGTCGCCAATTAGTTTTATATGTGCTGGTACCAGGTTTAAGGTCAGGGGTGATGTTAACGTGACATGGTTCCCTTGTACCACCAATATCCTGAAATACACCCTTAATATATTAATATCATTTGTTTGGCTTTTACGCTGATTTTACCTCAAGATTACCTGCAGCTCCTTTCCCTGAATGTCTGAATGTTTAAGGAGGTAATGTGCCGATTGTTTCATTGATCGGTAATAGCGCAGCCGAGGTAAGCCTGACCTACGATACGGTGTCACACAGATATTTTGAGCCGTCAAACCTCCATGCAATGTTCCTGCCATCTGTTTAACGTCCTGCTATCAAACTTACGGTATTATGTAACCCGTTCGGTTAGTCAGCGGACCTCTTGTGAGCAGCAGTTTAAGGAGATAAATATCTCGACTCGTGTCTGTTTACTCAAACACGTCTGTCGTGGAAGGAGCAGGGCGATGGAGTCATGTTTACTCTGGAAAGCCGTCTCCCTTTCAGCCGCCGCTCCCGTGAAATAGCCCCCCTCTCGCTTTGATTGCAGCACGGCATGCGAAGGAACTAAACAGCCGTTTGAATGCGCTGATGGATGCGCCTTCCACGTGCCGGCGAGGTGGGCGCGAGACAACTCCTCTAGTGTTGCGCTCGGAGAGAAGGCATTTGAAATTCAGCTCTCTAATTGATATGGATTCTTTGATTTCTGCTGCCAGGGGAGGGGGGAGGCTTATAACCAGTGCGAGTGGAGGACAGAATTAATGAGAGGCGGGAAGGGGAGGGGTAAGGATGGGGGGAGGTCTGTGTTGCAGCCGCATAGCCCTGTTCTCGCAACTCCCAGATCCACACTAGAACACGGAAATATTACAATAACACCCATTACAGCAATAATATTTAGGGCCATAAAATATTCAACATTCCCTGGGTCACTCCTGGGTTTTTCGTTTAGATGTGCCGATTTTATCTCTATATCCTCTGCGGAGTCACTGTGACCTGAGTCAGCAATCATCACTAAGCCTTGTTGGAGGACCATGACTGCGTTGTATGTAACATCTGGATCCAGTAGTAAGAATTCACAGTGCAGATGCGGACGTATACATAGCATTGTTACCTAGTTAATGTAAAAGGGTATTAACACTGCAACTGTGATTATCTGTATATGTGTATTTATTACATCTACTGCAACCACAATAAGTACTTGCAAGGAAATGCAGGTTTGCATGGACTGATTCATGTATCCTTTGTTGATATTCATGCTACTTGCTACGTATTGATAGCACAAAATCCTGGTATGTCACTTGGTTGGTCCTGTCAGTTGTAACAAAAAATCCTTTCCGTTTCAACTGGAAAAAAACAGCACTAATCACACGATAAAGAGCAGCTGGCATCTTTCCATTAGTTGCATACACCCCAACGCCCTTCTGTGTGGAGCAAACGTTCCTTTATGACAGCAGTAGTTGGATTTTCCTTCTAACCGCCTGGCACGCTGAACTTTGATCTGGGGCTAGTCCTCGACTACAGCAGACCTGTTGTGCTGCCTCTGTACCTTGTTGTCGTCGCTGCCGTTCCCTAGGCGACGGTGTCACCGGAGCCGCTCTTCAGGTAGAACAGGTAACCGTCGTCCCCGGGGACTTGAATAATTCAGCGGAAGTGATCTGACGAGAGCAGGTACCTGGCAGGGAGGCGCGGCGGAGGTGGCAGAGACAGCGAGAGCACGGCCACGCTCGCTCCTGCCGAGGGAAGCGCCCCTGTGAACATGGAAGCAGAGGCCGACGAGGAGGACAACACCTTCACCACGATCTCCCTGGCGGACGACTCGGGTAAGATTAGGGTCAGCAAACGGAGGAGGCAGACAAGCGCGGGTGAACGTCACCAGATGCTGTGTGCCTCTGGCTTCTCTAAAGGCCATTTTACTACCACTGAGTCAGACACTCAGAAGTAAGGATTCCAAGCTGCAGGATAGTGTTAGTAGGTGAGCAAACCACATAACCTCCACAATGCCGTGAAACAGGGGTCCTTCTCACTTCCACTAGAAGTACTTCTGAGACACGACGTACTGGCAGATCATTTACACCTTTACTGTGCACTTAGTGATAAAATTTAATGCGCATTAAATGTAAAAGGGATATTACTAAAAGGTTTAAAACATCAAAGAAGGGGTCCAACAAAGCACAGGTGGAAACATTTTATTTCTTTGACTTTTGGTACCTGCGCAAAAAGCTTGGTGAATATGAATTATGGAGGTATACTGAGAATAGTGTTGTTGTAAAAGAAACTTCTTTCTGAGGGAAAGTCAGGTACCTGCTGGAAACAGGAGAACCTAATTTCAGTTTCCTTCAGGCATCATTTTGCATTGTAATGGACAAAAACATTTGATCACTGGAAACGTACACCGGCTCAAAGAAGGGAGATGATAGAAAGTTGGGTGAATGGGGAGGTTGAGGTGGTTTAAAGCTGGCATTGATGAATAAGACTTCAGAAGCCGTAAGGAACCCTCCCCCCATTAGGACCAGAGCTTAAGCAGAGACACATTTGAACAGTTCGCTCTTCATCGGGGTGACTGATGAGGATTGTCACAAAGCTCGGTTCATCTGCGATAGCAGCGTTCCAAATGTGACCTCCATAAATTCAACTGTGCAAATATTTGTGAAAGGTTGCTTTCCCATAATCTCACACATTTAGCCTTATCTGAACGCACCGTAGTACTGTGTACCCGTGCTTGTTGAGCCTCCAGGGCTGCCGTCGTTTCATGTTGCCAGAATATCTATCACACGCACCCCCTTGCACACATGCAAGTTGATGGACGCCTTCGGTTAGTGGTTGTTACTCTGGGAACCCAATAAATAAGGCTTGGCTGAAGCTTATGCATATCTGAAGGTAATCACATGAGGACTACAGAAACAAGTGCTGGGGAGGGAATTGGAGGTGGAGATAGTCAGCTGGGGTAGAATAATATTAAAGCAAAAACAAATCTGATGGTTTCTTAGAACTAAACAAAATGAACAGCATATTACTCCAGAGACTACAAATGTTTCAATATTAACCATGTACATTCCTGGATAAAAGTACTGTTTTGATATACACCTTACTAGGCCAAGAACATCGCTCTCGGAGTCTGCTTGTTTTGGTAGGAATCATATCTACAGAACAATCGTGCAGCGCAGGTGTTTGGTAATGGATATTTATACTGTGGAAGCCCTTTGGCCAAGAGGGAGTGGTCATTATCACGCAAGAGCGAATAGCAAGTGTTCGTATACAGATGTGCTGGACTAGACAGGAGATATTCACACACAGGCAGGTTCAGGATTATGTGGTTAGCCTATTGGGGCCAGCTACTTTCAAGAATCTCGCCATCACTCGATTAGCTTTACTACCTCGCATTGCATGCAGCAATCTGGGGTTTTATGTTGCGCACATTCTTACAGTTGCGAAATACCCTAGAATTACAAACTATTTGTATTACTAGTTCATTACGGAAAAGCGCAGAAGAGTTGATCGCGGTAGATAAGAAAAGCATGTTTCAGTTTAATCCAGACCTCTACGCGTCTATTTCATCATCCCTCAAGTTCCATTTATCAAGGCCAGAAATGACAATTTACAGTGAACACTGCAATGAATGTCAAGCAGTGACCATGCCTGCCAAATAATTTTCTCCTGCTGTTAATTATTGTAGTGAAATATGTCATGAATGAACCATCATCTTTAAGACGTTATTCGATGTCTCAAAGCGATTCGGGGAAACCTGTCTTCGCTCATAGACAATAAGGGGAAAGATTAGTGCTCGCAAGTGTTCATTAGTCAAACTCGATTTTGTGGGCAAAAATCTCCCATCATTTAGATGCATAAGCATAAGATCTAACAGCAGCATACAGCAATGACTTACACAGGCAAACGCCCCAGGGAATTACATGGATAACCAAAACCTCACATGAGTCTTTAAGGGAGGAGGTGACCCATTTTCTGACTTTATCACAGCATAGTAACTAACAAGAACTAATCAGCTAGACCCCGAAGCTCCCAAAGAGAGGCTGATAGGCTGACAAATGAGTGAATGGTAAGCTTGCAATGAGCTGCACCGTGAATTGGATCACAGGCAATGAGAATTAATGAGACAGTCCAGGTACGTGGAACTGCGAGGTTAATGCATGCAGATTAAGCATCCGGAATACTTTCCTTAGTGCAATTATAGTGCTTCCGATTGAGCCAAGAGAGCGGCATATTTTACACTGCCCATATTTAAATGCTAAGCCAGAACTGCATGGTGAAGGATGCAGTGGGACACAACACTGACTGGGTATTTTGGGTGAACCTCTCTGTGTTTTAACATCATGCTTCTTCATAAACCCCATGCAGGTGCTGGGCTGCCTGTAGAAAAACATTCAACCATTTCAGAAACTCCGTTTTCACATGCGTCTCACTACTTATGTCCTTTTACGGGCTTCGTTGGGCTCATTTGTTTATCTGCACCTTCATACTTCGACATACTTTGGCCTGCTTTCACACACTGTGGTGAATTGCATTGTGGGAAATTCTTCTGGATATGCGAATTCTAAGCACACGCATATAAATGTTGGCGGACCACATGAATGGCTGCAGTGCTTTAAGCTATTAAATCCGGTTTGTAACAAAGTATATATAAATTAATAGTTATCAGAAGAGCAACTGAGGATGAACCGCGAGCAGATGCTTAATGCCTGAAATGCACAACTGTGTTAAGCAGCCAGAAGGAACCACGCCTGACAAAGACCAGCTTGTACAGGGACTCTTTATAAGTACAGCCCATCTGCAGACAACACAGTTAACTCTGAATGGTGCTGGTCTCCAGTGTCTCCGATGACCATATAATCATAAAACATTCAAATGTCAACCCAGCAGGGATTAAACACCTGTAAATTTCCCAGCTGTGTTGACAGCATGCTGGTCGATGGAGCCTGCTGAAAGTACTCCTACTGCAGAAATTGAATAGCAGATTAGTATTCAAAGAAAGCAGCCATACCTACTATTCCATATCCATATTTCCTGTCAAGCTAAATTTATAGCGCCGCAGTGTGAATTTAAAGAGCGGAGAGCTGAGGCCACCATCGCATGACATCAGGGGTGACAATCCCTGGAAGGCTTAAGAGGCCATGGCTGAGGAAAGGGGCTATGCATGCCATCATAGCTCAGTATAGCCCAGAGATTTCGGAGGCGTGGCTGAGAATCCTTCCCCTAAAAAAAATTACATTTCTATTATGGCATTATGAAAATATAGCGTCTGAGATCAGTCATTGCAAAATACAGGATATCAACCAAAAAAAAAATGTGATGCTTTTGCACCAAGTAGTTTAAAAGAAGTGGTTTTTGTTAAGAACAACAAGGCGTGCCTACCACGTGGGTGAGTGCTAGGCAACATGCAAGACTGCATCCATGCAAATGCACAGAAATACATCACAACTACAATCAGAGAAAAACAAACACTAGCAGCTGTTCCAAACACTGGGAGACACAGACTGTTGGAAAAATAATCAAGTTTGTCTATAGCCTTGGTACTGTTCCATAAACGTGTTTGTTTTCCGCCGTATCTGGCAGACGAGACTCCTCGCGCTGAAGGTTAACGTGTGCTTTGTCGCCCTCTATTGTTAATAAGCAGAACAGTATAAAGAAACTAGCAGCCAAGATGATGGAAAATTTGAACAGCAATGCATGGAAACAGCGGACTGAGAAAACAATGGAGTAGATCCGGATATTTCAAATTTTTGGTAAATTAAATTCCATAAAACGGGAAAATGTCAGTGTGCTAATTAAAAACTTGTTCATAATTTAACTAATTGTAAAAATGTGGACAGTATTTTTTATTTGCAACACACATACACAAACATTAATATGTACATCTACATTCATCACATCCAAACACAGACATAGATTTACACATGCCTACTACACATAATACGTGTATTTAAAAATTGTGACCGTCCCCCATAAATTAAGTAAGTTTCAGTAATGCAGACAAGCTGAGCTGCTGGCATCCCAGTAAGATACAGAAGCCAATGGGAAGAGGAGAGGTGAATTAGATAAACTCATCCACTTTTCATACATTCTCATCCCAATGCCTGTCCCTCTTACAATCAGCTTGTGAATTCCCCCAAGAGGCAACAATTCTTGCCACTCACTCGTCATTCCGCAGTAGTTAACGTGACAGTGCCGCCAGCCCGCTCTGTCATATGTTCAGAACCGCGTGGCTGTTTGCCGGTTGTGTGGAGATCATCTGTAATGGCCAGCACACCTTCCACACGACGTGAGAACTGACCATACTCAAAGGTACGCGTGTTGCAGCAGGGAGAAGAAATGAAATATTCTCATTTACGACGGTAAAATTCTGTTTCAAATGCATTTGTTTCTTGAGGTTAAGGGACAATTAGCTGTCTTGTCCTCTTTCATGTTCAGTAGAATATTTTAATGGGTGCAGTTATAAACCATTACAGATAACACATTATTTAAACCTCGCCACCCACACAACAAACTGCTGTGAAGATCGCCAACCAACATCCAAAGGAATGCAAAAAAGAGGATCTTTCCACAGGCTTGGGAAGCAATTATCACTCAGAATTGAGGATGCATCCAAGCTGTTGTCTGAAGTATAGGACTGGATCCATTATTATTATTAGTGTAAATGTAAGTAAGGACACAGGAGATGAAAAGTAGGTAAAAATGAAAGCATTATTTATCTAAGAAACTATAAAAGACCATCAGAACTGGAAGAGTATATGGTTTAAAATGCAATCCCAGCCCAGATTTTGGTTCTGTCCTAACTGGTGTCTAACTGGGCAGCCTGATGGCAAAGGAGGCCAGCATGTAAATGCATCCTGTGCCAGAACCTTCCCTGTGACATGACCGCGGTAGGTGGCCCAGCGCGCATCAGTCTGCAGCGCTGCTCCCTCGTCTTTCATACGGACAAAGGAAGGTTTTCGCGACAAACACATCATAACGAGGCTGACACTATTGCGATGTAACAAATCCGTGAAGACAAACTAATTCCAATACTCGTTGTCTTTGAAGTTGCTGTTCAGCTTCGACTAATACGTGATTTACAGTTAAAATGAGCTCAAAAGAAAACGTGCGACCGATTAATGGAAGATGCTTTGCTGTAGCATAATGTTTGCAGATCAGTAAATACTAAATTGCATTATACTTTTCATTTACGTTTAAGTAGATATTTATAGGTAATACGTCGTTTCTTTGATACCCTATTAATCAATATTTAAAAATCTTAATAATTTTTGCGACACCGGCATATGCTTTGTTTCCCTTGACTGGTCTTGTTAACGCTGAGATATATTAAGTTGGAAAGGTGGCGCGGCGTTTTTTATGGCATTTCTCCATGGCTGCGCTTTACGGCCCTCTAGTGGAGAGACTGGTAATCGGGGCGGAGGAAGCGTCTGATTAATCCAGGAGTGAAAGGTTCGCAACGCTGGGCGGCTGAGCGTCGCCCCGGGATCCGATTCAGCCCGGGTCGGCTCAACCAAACAAAATAACAAACAAACTAATAATAATAGTAATAATTAATATTAGAATAAAACTCTGCAAACAAGCTTCTCTAGGGTACGTATCCCTGCACTATTTAACTAAGCTGGTGAAATTTAGCCGTTTGCTCGAACTTTATCATGGTTTTTAAATCGGGAAGCTAAAAGATGTTAGCATGTCGGCTAAGCGCTGGTCGCAGTGAGAAGCAGGCGGGCGCCTAGTGCGTAGGCCCCGGCCCGACTTATTGTGATTTCAGCGGCCGCCGTGTAGCCGTTTAGCACAAGCAGCCTGCCGTGTGGATGTAAAAAAATGCCCAGGCGTCTAGCGTTTTTATTCCCGGGGGTAAAGGAGCGCTGTGTGGCGCTGTCTGACGTTACGGCCATGTAATGTTTGTAACAGCGGGGATGTGGGGCCTTACCCCAGCCCCGGAGTTAGGGAGCTGGGCTAGCCGCTTAGCAGTGCCGTGCCCCTGCCTGTGCTGGCAGCATCTCTCCGGTTCGGCGGAAAGGCCCTAGTCGGTGCTTAACTAGAACGGCCAGCCCCCCATCCAGGTGCCCATAACTAGTTAACGCTTGTAAAACTATTCGTGTTTGTAAACGTGTCTTGTACATAACAATAAATCGATTTCTGGCACGTCACTCTAAAAGGTCACCTTTTAAATGTCCTGGGAAGCTTTTAAGTTCCATTGGGGTTGGAATTTATACGATAAGTAATTAATGCACGATAAGTTTACATTAATTTTATATACGTTTACAGTTAAACTCATTTCGAATATATATTACGATTTTTCTGGGTTTACAGGCTGTACTGTAATCAAAACCAGAATGTACACATTTCACCCTGCGTGTCAGCTGTGTTTATTTTTTGTAAATTTTTAAGGGGAGAACAGAACTACAGTTGTGCATCTGAAAGAGGAGGAAGAAGAGGAGTGCTTCAGTGTGAAATCCAAAATGGATGGTATGTCCGTTTGTTCTGCTGGTCCTGCTAGGTTCGCACAACATTAAGTCTAGCTCTCCCCATAGGCATCATTTGACGTCAAGTCACATTTGTCCATGTGTGCAGGTGATGTGGAGAATCAGGTGGAGGTGGAAGAGAAAACACGGCTCATCAACCAGGTCTTGGAGCTCCAGCACACACTGGAAGGTAGGGATGAATCAGGGCCAGAGGTGGGTAATTCAGGTCTATAGAGTAAAATTCCAGACCAAGATTTTGTTTCAACCAACCATTGAGTATAACGAGTCACAGTCACAGAGGACTCTGACTCTGACCAACCGCTTATATGGATCAAAAAGCTTGGGACAGAATCATTCCTGCACAAATACTGTTTAAATAATTTGCTTATAGTAATCAAGTTGTCTTTTTACGTTGTTCTTTTTTTTGATACACATAACAACATATCAAAATACTTAAAACTACGGTAATTGTTTTTTTTACTTGCTTACTTTGCCTTGCGGTAACCTGTCTGCTTTTGACTAGCTACTGACCAGCTACCTGAGGTTAATTCTGCATGCACAGAAAACACAACAGGAAAATGAAACTCATTTGCTCTCAATTATGAATATAGACTCATCAAAGTTTATAATAAACTGCCAAAAATGAGATGCAGCAGTGAAACTGTCATAAGCTATGTTTTTTGTACAGTTTCTACTGTTTTCTAGTGTATTTGAATAATACACAGTTCAGTAATTTAATTTTTACAGTACTGTAATTTGAAAAGCGTTTGGAACAGCTGTACTGTATTTTGAAGTCAATAACATTCAGTAAATAGCGATGCTGTCAGCTTTATTACGTTATATTCATGTAATAAATATACAGATGTCAATTTGATGGATTTCTGCCTGAGACATAAAGAAAAAAGTTAGAATGATCATTATAGTGATCAATTTTTTTTTTCATAAGACATTTTGATTTCAAGAGATTTGTGCTTTGATTTCAGTTGCTTAAAATAAATAATAACCATAACATGTTCATCTGTGGGTTTCCTTCAGTTATTTTAAAAACAAAGATCTACAGTCTTTCATCAGAAAAAATATCCCAGCTTTTAATAGTCGAACATTTTTACAGTACAAACCTTGTCAATAAAATAAGAGGGCAAAAAAATACAAAAAACAAAATAATTGTTCATTAATCATAATCAAGGTAAAATCATGATATTGATTTGAGGTCATATTGCCTAACCCTATTTAAATGTTACTAGATAGTGGAAGTAGTTGCGTTAGCTTATGTAAAAATTAAAATTCGAAAAGACTTCAGTGGTTGTTATACCCAATAGGCAATTAGAGGTGATTCAGTGCTCTTGTGTTGTTTCCCAGACCTCTCTGCACGGGTGGATGCAGTGAAGGAGGAAAATCTGAAGCTGAAGTCTGAGAACCAGGTGCTGGGACAGTACATCGAGAACCTCATGTCGGCCTCCAGCGTCTTCCAAACCACCGATACGAAGGGCAAGCGAAAGTAAGGTGCTGTGCTCCTTACCTACAGCCCCCTCTGGCAACACGGCCATGTTTACACTGTCAGTACCTTAAACAAGACGCCCTTGAAGCTCTGTCGGTTGTTCTAAGGTTCGGTCGGGAAGCTTTCCTGCTTTTGTTTTTTTGTTCTGGTTTGATCTGCAAGTTGCGCTTTTGGAGAACGCTTTTTAAATAAGGCGTTCAACTTATGAACCTGGCAGGAATAAGCTCTGATTATAGTGTTTTACTGGCTGATATTTTATCAACATTGCTTATCTCCAGAATGTTGGAAGGGCCTCCCTCGACAATGGGCAAATTTATACAAGGAAAAAAACACATTTCGTATCAGGAAGCCAGACAATTCTGCCTTAACTGTTAACTAGTATTGTTTCACTCCACTGTAAAGTTTCACTGTATTGTAGCATCATATATGCAGTGCATTTTTCATATACACCCTCTTAATAAGTGTTACTGACTTAATGAGAAGAAGCACAGACACAACATGAGTGAGCACCTTTCTTTGATAATATTCCCTCCCTCGGTCAATGGCTCTGGTAGGTATATAAACTGACTTAGGTTAACAGTGCCAGTGTTAGCCTCGTGTAAGCAGACATGCAGTAGAGCTTGCACAGGAAACCTGAATCTTGTCTATGGACAAGATTGTAGAAATAATCTTGTAAAACTCGGGTAGCACAATGCGTGTCATTATGGGGAAGTATCACATCAGTGAAGCACATTAGACCTCAGCAGAGAGGAATCTGGACTGGAATAGGATTTTGGTCACGTTTTATGCAAAGTGCAGTACATCAAGGACTTGGGCTGTTTCCTGTCCTGCCTCTGCTCACCAAGAGGTAAAAGTTACCTACAGACGAACTGAACTAACATATGGCACTAACAGCCTGAGGCAGCGCTGTGTAGCTGTGTATTCCTGTTTCCGATTGTTATTGTTTGATCAAGTGATCATGGATCCATTGATCATGTATTCTGCAAGGCACCTCTTAAACAACGATTTTTTTAAAAGAAAGTTTAACCTTTTTTGGCGAGCTCTGGTTTGTTCCTAATGAGGTAAAACAGCCTTTTTGGAAAAGGGAATTGTGCGATGGTTTGTGCCATTTTGCGTAGATCTAATTTATTTCATGTATTGAACGTTTTTTTATTTTTTGCTTAATTTACACATGTAGCATTTACAAACTCATCTTAATGCCTTGTTTTCTGTACAGTTGTATTCCATTTTGGTATTTTGTTTTAATAAAAGTATTTTTTTTCCTTTTGTGTCAGCTGGAATCGTGTTTTAATCGTCGACATTATATCCAATGCATTAAATAAACAAAAAATGAAAAATGCTTGTCTCGATCAACAGTTTTTGACTTTCTTAGGGCAGCTTGTGTAACGGAGGAGGATAATATTTGTAATTTCTTGTTATTAAATGGGGAGTACTCTTGCAGAAGTACATTGAATGGATGTACTTGATCAGTTGGTTCATGAGGTTGAAAGTTCAAGAACCAATATGAATCATCCAGGTGTAGCAGCTGTAGGCAAATGTAAAACTATCCAGGTGCTAAATTAATAAAATTACAACAAATCTGTACATGGAGCCAAAGGGGAATGGAGATGATGGTATGACTGAGGGGGGGTTTGGCACACTTGACTGAAAGACTTTGAACGACATTCCTCGTTCGATTTCCCCCTATATTTGAAACCTGTTACTCTTTCAGGATATCTATAGATGCCAGCAAGGAAAAAGGAAGGGCCAGTGTTAGGATGTTGCACTAATTATGCAGCAGAATTATTGTCTGATTCTGAAAGTGTAACAACCCGTGACTCGTGCATTTATCGTCATGTATCACTTTGAGGAGTTTAAGGCAGTAAAACCACTGTAAGTGGTTTAATTTAGAGCAAATAACAGCTTAGTTACAGAACGTCAGTCCAAAGGACGACACATGTGATATGTACAGATCCTGAGAAGGGGACATTGAGAATTGTATGATTTTAACATCCTCTTCTGTTTTGTTTGATGCTTTGGATTGACCAGATTCTGTCAGTTTACTTCAGATTTACTTTTTTTGTTTCTGCTGCAGGACGTCAGCCATTAAATTGTTTTTTAAAGTCTTACTTTTATATAGTTCTTGTTAGAACAGTGTGTTTTCTGACACAACGCCTTACAGTATATCAATGAAGAATATGCACCAAACGTGGGATATGGTCTTGGTTGTAATAGAAGTCACAATTCTCTGTAGTTATTTGCATTTCCAGACCACGCCATCCAAGAAACAAATCAGCTAATGCTGGATATTTGTATATGTAAATGATCCTCCACATATGCAAGCATAAGCTACATTAGTGTTTCATAAAGTAAGAACGATTCTATTTGATGTAACAATGTGTCCAGCTCCCGAAGTCTAGGACTGTGGGTGTGTTCAACAAAAGTATGTTATATTTTACTCCAGAATTTTATTGGAAAAGCTTTATGGGAATTATCAAGCGACACATTTTTTTAAATAACATGGAATTGTAAAGAAGGTTCCTTCCATAACAGAAACAAACCTGGAAATTCCCATGTTGTCCACTTTTTACAGATATTTCAGAAAATGAGACTGTTTCCAAAAAAAAATCGCAAACTCACAAGTATAGTATAGACAACAATAGTAAAATTTTTTGGGAAGGTAAAAAATGAGGGGAAAATGAATATTTTCAGTCTAGTGCAGAATTTGACATGTAATATGAGGGTATAATAGTACTTAAGTAATTTAAGAAACAGTTAAGATTCTGTTGTAAAATCTGTTAGATATTTCTTCTGTGAATCTTGGTGTTGGATGATTAAAATTGACTCTGGGTTTTATTTATGGGGAGAATGTGTTTAATTTTACAATATGAATTCATTTTCTGTAGCAAATAAAAAGAAAGTCTATTTCATCCTACCTATCGCTTACGTCCGTCTCTGTTATCGAGAACCCTCAGTTACCCACCTGACCACAAGACCTCCACAGCCTACAGAATAATGGCCTACTGGTCTATCACAACTTACTATGAAAATCTGTCTGATCACGCATCCTTGTCTTCCTATCTCCAACAGGCACCCACCGATATAAAGGTTTGGTCTCAGTCTGCTTCCTGATTTTGCCTCAAAAAAAAAAAAAAAACACAAAAAATGCCATTACATAATACCTCTGGAATTACTGCATCTTCAAATCTGGACAGATAATGCAAAATGCTTCATAATGCATCATTGCTCAAAGTCAAGTTTCTCAGTGCAACCAATTTTATGATGCCTTTGTGTTTAAAGTGGTTCTTTTCTGTATTTGTTCTGTTGTTATTTAAAAAAAAATACAGAAAACAAAAAGGGCCTTAGTTTCCACAATCCTGACGTTGTTTCAAACAGCTACACATTGTATTTTCATTCTTTTATTGAACTTATATACTGTGTTATATTTAAACATCTAACACTTGGTTGCATGTATTTTTATACACTTTGGGTTTATTAATCATGTTCATCACTTGTCACCAGGGGTATCTTTATGGCAGCATTGTGGAAACTTCTTGCTAAAATATTGACACGATGCCTTGACAAATAGCTTCCTCGTGATATGATATAAGACATCACATGGACCACGGCTTGATGTCTTGGAAGGTCTGTGGTGCTCCTGGTGGATTCTGGGCCGGTTGGATGGTCATCAGACATCCCAAGCTCATGAGGACTGTACAAGCAAGGTGACCAGTGCAGAGATCCATCAGACTCGAGACACACAGATGTCAGGAGTTTACTTCCTGGATGCAAACTGCAGGGATAAAATCTTTCTTCACAGAATTGTCAAAAGGATTCTATCCAACAAATACATCTGTAAAAAACCACTGCATTATTAAAACATGTGTGGATGCTGTTCCAAAAGACTGTATAATTCCATGGTTAATCAGGATTAACTTAATTCTTGGTTTTGAAAAAAAACGAAATGGGGAAAAAAAAAATCTGATTGTAGAGAACTCATGCGTTGAAATATTGCTCATAAATGGCCACTAGATGGCACTCTAGAACCAGTGGTTGTTTCTGGATGAACCCTGAAAGGACGCTGCTGAACGGCTCGTCATCACTCAGTCATAATAAACATCTGCCAGATAAAAACAGATAACTGTTAGATTTACTCTTCGCAAAAGTCACAAAATTCAGAAGTCAAAAACAAAATGTTTGTGACATGTATAAATAGCCACATTTAATTGAATTTAAAGTGAAACTGATTTTGAGTACAAACAAAACACAATCTGTATACACCCACCTAAAGGATTATTAGGAACACCATACTAATACGGTGTTTGACCCCCTTTCGCCTTCAGAACTGCCTTAATTCTA
>JAODJW010000015.1:2135325-2146302 GCA_026777045.1 Hyperopisus bebe | reverse complement strand
TCATTATCTTCATTGGCTACCCAGTCTGCATCAGTAACCTCTTCAGCCTCTCCTCCGACAATGCCTAGTGAAAATGCAACCTTTACTGTGGTATCAAGGTCCACAGAATCTCGATCAATTGCAACATTGGCCACATCTGCCCCAGCTAGAACATTCCTTGCAAACATTACGCCAACTCGCTCTGCACTATCATCTTCATCCCTTACTCAGACTACATCACCAAGATCAACAGCATCTGCTACAGACCTGACAAGTAAATCCATTTCTCTTGGTACTATATCAACATCCACATCAAAGACAACAGAAGCTGGATCAATTGCATCATCAGCGACATCTGCCCCAGCTGTTTCTTCTCCTGCAAGCATTATACCACAAGGCACTACATCATTGTCTTCGTTGCCTAGCCAGTCTGCATTAGCAACCTCTTCAGCCTCTCCTGTGACGATGCCTATTGAAAATGCAATTCTTACTACGGTATCAACGTCCATGTCAAAACCCACAGCAGTTGTATCAATTGCACCATCAGCCACATCTGGCCCAGCTGCTACAATGACTACCAACCTGATCCCACCAGGCCCTGTGTCACCATCTTCATCCCCTAGCCAAACTGAATCTCTACAACCAACAGTATCTGCTAGATCACTGTCAACTGAATCCATCACTCTTAGTTCCATCTCAAATTCCTTGTTTACATCTCCGGCAGTTGGATCATTTGTAACATCTTCAACATCTACACTACCTGCCAGTACTACTGAACACATTATCTCCACAGGCTCTGCATCGTTTTCTTCATTAGCCAGCCAAAATATATCACTAAGCTCTTCAACCTCACCTGTATCAAGGACCACTGAATCCATAACTAATGTCTTTGGCTCAATATCTCCATCTAACACCACAGTCACTAGACTAATGGTAATTTCAATGACACCTGCAGCATCTGCTACAAATTCTGAACAGAGTGCACCACCAGGATCTACATCACTTGCCCCTGTATCGACATCCATGTCAGGAACAACAGAAGTTGCGTCAGTTGCAACATCAAGGACATCTGCCACAGCTGCTACATCTCCTGCACACATTGTACCATTAGTCTCTGTATCATCAACTTTATTACCTAGCCAGTCTGCATCAGCAACCACTTCAGTCACTCCTGCTGCACTGACAAGTATATTGGTAACCTATGCCACCATATTGAAGTCCACACCAAATATTACGGCCGCTGGATCAGCTACAACATCAGTGATATCTCGCCCAGCTGCTACAACTACTACGTACCTTATATCACCAAGCTCTGTATCATCATCACCTAGCCAGACTTTATCACCCAGCACCTCAACCTCTCCTACCTTATTGATCAATAAATCCACAACCAGTGTCTCCGGCTCAGCATTTGCGTCTAAACCTGCTGCAGCTGGATTAAATGCAACATCGTTTACATCTGCACCATCTACTACAACTACTGCACACATTTTCCCAACAGGTTCAACATTTTCATCCCCTAGCCAAGCTGTATCACCCAGATCATCAGCTTCTGCTTCAACACTGACAAATGAGTCTGTAACCCGTGCTAGAGTCTCGGCGTCTATAATTAAGACTCCAACAACTGGATCAGCTGCAAAATCAACAACATCAACGCCAGCTGCTTCACCTACTGCACACATTATCCCAGCAGTCTCTGCATCATCATCTTCTTCCCCAAGCCAAGCTCCATCGGCAAGCTCTTCAGCCTCTCCTGTAACACAGACAAGTCCACCTTCTCCAAATACAACAAACATTATACCCACAATGTCAGTGTCCACACCTTCACATCCAACTCACACTAAGTCACCACACAGCTCAGTCTCTCCTGTACTTCTAAACCTGACTACAACTCCAGTCACAGCAAGACCAGGAAATGCTACTTCATCACACAGAACTCATGCTCTGTCACTGACAAGAGGCTTCCTGAAAAACAGCACCATTTCACCCCCAGTCTCTAAGGCCAAAGTACCAAAATCAAATACAACATCACTTTCCCCTGCTATAGGTGCTACAGCTGTAGGAATTATTACTTCATCAGTTCCTGCATCCACATCTTCAACAACTTCTCATCCTGGCTCAGCAAGCCCCTCCCAGTCTCCAGTACCTCCAAATATTACAACATCATGGTCACCAACAGTGGCTGGACATAATATTTCATCACTTACTTCAAGATTTGTCCAACTTGGAAATACGAATATATCTGATTCTCCTACTTTAGGCCCCATATCTTTTAATAGACCTTACTCTCTGTCAGCGGTAACTCCATCACCCTCCACAATGTATGTTATTTTTTAATATGTTCCATGATTTTTCTTTTGTAAATACACATTGTTATCATTTACTTATTCTAGTTTATGTAATATTTGTAGAATAACACTGATTGTTTTTTTTGTGTGTGTGTTTTTCAGCATTAGGGATGTGCTCATATATATCCAGATTGTATTTGTCACTCACACAAGGCTGCCCAGTGAAAGTGAAGTTCTTAACGTTGCCAATGCTCTGCTAAATCCACAAGCAAGATCTGAAACGATAATACTGATTAATCCAAGAAGCCTTCAGAACATCACATATCAAAGTACGTGTATAATTCCATTTTCCGTTTTAATATTTTTCAGGTGAAAAATTCTCCATTTCATTTGCACAAACATTTCATTCCTTATTTTCTTGTACTTTGAAATATCATATGAATTAATGAGATTAGACAATCTGAAACACAAAAAATATGTTTCACATAGCTTCAACTTTATTTGGTAAATGCTCATGACTAGGCACTGAACATTTAATAAGATTGTTGTTTTCTTTATTTCCAGAAATCTCAGACACTTCATTCGGAATCAACTTGACCTACTTCATGAATAATGTCAAAATAGATGAAAGAATCTCGTTGAAAAATAAGATTTACAGTCTGATCCAGGAAGACATAAACAAGTTGGTGAGTTCATCTTTTCTACGAGCAGTGTGTGCAGTAAAGCAACCATAGTGACCCTCTTGCTTGTTGAAGAGTTTCTGAGAGAATTGTCATGTCATGTATTCAATCTTGTGGACATCCTGTCACCCCCCCCCCCTTTTCATTGTCTGGGTGAATCATAGACTGCAGGAACGTAGTCACGGTTTTACTAAGTTTTTTGTTGTGCTGAAGCTGTATATTTGTCAGAGTAAAAGATGCCTGGTTTGAATAGCGTGAATACGCAGCAGTCTTCACTTCTCCCTAAGCTTCGTAGATGTATGTGTCAGTTATAGGCAAGCTGTCATAGGCAACACAGGCTTTCACAGGTAAACCCTTCAAGGAAGCTTATTGCTTTTTACTCCACTTAGTCTATGGAGAATACCAACAGTTACTGGAATGTGAATACATGTATCTTTAAAACCCTGACTTCTCATACTGTTTTAAAACTGGTCAATGGAGAGTTTGCTTACATTTGGTGGAATCTAAACCCTACGTGTTTTGTGTAGAATTTGGTCATCTGGTTTCTCCCCGCAGTGAAAAGATGTAGTTTAGCGAATTGCTGTCTGTCAATTGCTCATGTCACATGTGTCTTGGGAATGAGTAGCATTTTTATGAGACGTACCTTGTGACTGTTGGCTGGGGAGACTCCAGGCACAGAACCCCTGTACTAGTTGTACTGGGTGGATTATCACCTTATTTATAATATTTGTTTACGAAAATATACAACAGGAATGAGATCAGCAGACTAAATCACACTGTGTAATGGGTTGCTTAGAAGTAACTGCAAAAAAAACATAGTAATCTATTGATTACATATGCAGTAATAGTTTAACAAATGCGGTCTTGTTATTTGGAGGATGCACAGAATATGTAAGACAAGAATTGTTAGTAACCTGCTGGGAGTTAGTACTGTAAAATAATCTACTGAACTAACATAAAGTTGTATTTTCAAATCGTTTGTGGTTATTGAACCCTAGTGCAATATATTAGAACTGCAAAAGTTGATATTTCTCTTCTGCTTCATGCTCTGGTTTCCAGTTGAAGCTTATTCTCAGTGACCCCAACTCTAATGTCACCTTTCCAGATGCGATCTTTATGTAAGTATCAGCATCAAGCTAATATCAAACATTATCTAACAGCATTATATACTCTGACCATTAAAGTGTACTTTTTTGCTTAAATTATTTTACTTTAAAACATTTGCTGGAATTCTTAAAAATAAAATAATAATCAGAGAGCTGAAAATATTGTGCAGTGATATAATAACGTTGCTCCATTGTAGTTTCATCCAAACTTTTGCTTTCTTCCTTACAGTAATGATAGTAATCGGATCATTGCAAATGAGAAATACACTTTTCAGATGGGGGACATTAACAATCCAAGCAAATTCTTGAATGCGATCATGAAACTCATTGGTAAGTTTAATTCATCAATCACTGCGTGTCTCTTTTCAGTGTCATAGGCAGACGCTGACAGACATATGATACAAGTGTCAGTGGTCTGTTGTGATGTACAGTATTGTGTAGAAGTCTTAGGCAGTCAAAGAAAATGATGATTAAATGTTGATGTAAGTTATGATATTATGTCTGTCGATGTATGTCAGCTTCAAAAACTCTACTAATATCACCCCAGTATTTGCAGCAACCGTCCAACACAACCCTAGTACACCTTGTTTGCCTAATCGCCATCTCATTGAGTTACTTAGCTAATTAAGTTTATTAATTAATTGAGCTGGTGGTAAAATGTAACGAATATATGGAATAGCTGGGAGAGGTTTTGTGACTGAAATGGGGTTCATCTAGCCATCCAACAGGATGAGTAACTTTTTGCAGCACAGAAGAAATTCTTGTTAATTTTTATTGCGTTATTGTTGATACGCATATATTGTAATGGTAAGTTGTTTTTTCTTCTGAACAAATACACCCTTACTACTTAGGTGAATAGCTTGAAACATTGTCTTTGACTGACAGTACTGTATATCAAAGGAGTGTGTCTGTAAAGGTGAATGCAGACAAAACTTGTAATGGATAAGTGACTTTGGATAGAAGGGTGGATGAACGCAAAGGTGACAAGCCAGCCACTTCTCTAACTATGAATCTATGTCATCTTCAGGTTTAGTAACTACTCCTCCTCCTACCACTACTGCCCCTGGCCTCCTTCCTACTCTCCACATGACCGTGCCCTCCTCTGGTACCACGGCTGGGGTGGGAAGTCAGAGATTTCCCACCTGGGCTTTGGCCATCATCATCCCCTGTGCCATAGCAATCATCCTCATCCCCTTATGGATTCTGCTATGTGTAAGTCCCACGTTTTCTGTGTTCATCTCTGTGTCACATATAGAGGCAGCAGCGCAGTGCAGAGAAAAATAATACATCTCTGTCATTCCGATATAAATAATTACATTTTGCGTCGGCCGCCGTTTCCCTCATTCCGTCTGCTTCGTTTTTCTTTGCTTTGCAGTGCCTCCTGTGTGGTTGCTGTGCAGCCATCAAACGGCGTTTCAGCAGACGGAGGTCCTACCTCATATACAGGACTCACGGTGACATCTTTTAAAATGAAGCAACACACAGAGAGGAAGACAGACACAAAATTTCCTGCACACTTACAAAAATATATATCTTTAATGTTACGTAGAAATACTGAAAAATATATGCGCATATTCTGAAATGTAATATCATATTAAGCTGTATTTTCAATCAAGGTATATGTAGTGTAAAACAATCTGCAATAATAAGCAAAACGATCATTATTATTTATTACTTTAAATATATGCCTCAAAAATCAGTGTATTGGCTTTATGTGCTTGATAGCCCACAATTAATTGTAGTTTAAATGGCATAGTTTGTCATGTAATTTTGCTCCTATCTATGTTAACATCTAAAGATTTTTTAAATTATGTATTACAAAAATCATCTGAATTAATTTAAAGGTGAATGATTTCTTATTTGAATTGTATTTATTATTCATTTTATCATAATCATCATGGTCTGTATTCATATTGTCATAAAAATTAAAAGCATATTAAATGGCCGCATGATGAGTTCAATTACTATTATTTCTTCGATATTTTTAAAATAAAATATTTAATAAAATATGAATTGAAGATTTCCACAACTCCCCTCCCACCTTAAGATCAAACGCTACAATTTTGTAAACGTTTTTTAGGTATATAAATTTATATATAATCAATGTAAAAACAAATACTGCATTCATCATGCAAATTACATTCAAAGATGAAATACAATTACTCTCTGTTATTTAGACTATTATTGATCTTTTTTCCAGTATCATATAATCTCAGTGTTAGCTTGGTATTCGTTCTCTAAAGCTTGGAAAGTGAACTTGACATGCCCCGTAGACCTTTTAGATAGACGCTGCAGTCAGAAATATGGCAAAAGCAGAGGTAAGAGCAATGAAATTTTGCACCACATCCGGTCAACCCCTGGCACCCCAGTGTTCAAGCAAGGGCAAGCCCATTGCTCCAGCACATTTTTGCCACCTGTCTTTTTCCCAGAATGCCTTCTGTCCTCCTGGTCCGCTTCCCTGTCCCTCTCAATTCCGTGAAACTCTTTACCGGTGGGTTGTGAAAAAGAGAAGCTGCCCGGAGCAGGTGAAAAAGGCTGAGGACAGTCGAGCCAGTCTGTGGCCAGGGGGCGCGGGAATCCTGCTTCTGGGCTGGAGCCAGGATAGGGAAACTTCCAGTACAATTGGCCTCTAAAAATGTATATGGAGCCTGATAGAGATGAAGAGAGAAAGGTCAGTGAAGAGAGCATCATCAACCAATGGTAACAGTAGCAGGTAACGCAATAATACTGTACTGTGCAAAAGTCTTAGGCAGTCAAAGAAGATATGTAAGGCTATTTATCCATTTCCTGAAACTGTTTGTCCTATCCCAAGTGGTATGGGCACAAGGGGGGAAGAACCCAGGACAAGGTACCAACCCATCACAAGGCACACTCACACACCATTCACTCTTATGGACACCGGTAGTGCCAATTAACCTCAGCATGTCTTTAAACTTGGGGAGGGAAATGGAGGAAGCCCCATGATGACACGGGGAGAACATAGCAGAGACTTGAACCCTGGGCCAAGAGGTGTGAGGTAACATTGCTAACCACTGCCACCATGCTGGCCCCGGAAGACTATTTACCTTTGTAGTAATTATGTGTTTCCGCAAAGAAAAAAGATTTAAAACATTTAAACTAACAGTGACACAATAAAAATAAACAAGCATTTTGTCTGTTTTCCAAAAAGAACTGATGTCTTGTTGGATTGGTAGGTAAACTGCACTTTGGCTCCCAAAACGCTCTTTATGGGCACCTCATCCAATTCATGTATTCGTTAATTTTCTCCTGCAGATCAATCTATCAATTAACTTAATTGTTAAGTAACCTCAGTGGTGTATCGACAGGCCAAATAAGCTGGGCTAGTGGTCGAGTTAAATAAAATATGGGTGTATTGGATGGTTGATGCAAATACTGGGGTGACTTTAGGAGAAGTTTCGAAATGACACAGATGAAACATTTACATAATATCCTGGCCTCATTTACACATAATTTTCTGTGACTGCCGACTTCTCCCAGAGTTCTGTATATACACAAACTGTCTTACCATCTTCATCTGTGGTGATTCCATTCACACCTTTTCTTAGGAGTTCTTTCCAGATGTCTCCATTTTCTTCTCTACTATTTCCTGCTTCTCTGTTCCCCCAAACTGCACCCTTTTCCATATCCCATACCAGCCCTTGCTCGACCTCCTGTCCTCCAGCACCTAAATCAGACAGAGGCCGGGGGTACCCTTCTTGGAGGGAGAGATCCTTAAACAACCAATACTGAGCGCCTAGAAGGAAATCAAAGAAATGATCAGAGCTGGAAAATTCAGGTTCAGGAGGTAAAAATCCACACCAAATTTTGCTTAAACCAGCCAGTTGAGCATAAAGGGCTGGCTTCCCGAACAAGGATTAAGACTAGTCTTGAACTAAATTGCCATTTCAATGGAGATTCACCATTGTAACTCAAAGTTGGGAAACTGGCCAAAAGAGTCATATTCACAGAGTACGCAACTGGTTGGTTGGAGCAAAATCTTGGTCTGGATTTGCACTTTTTGAACCTGAACTTTGCATCTCTGAAAATGGTCAACTAAACGTGCTACACTACTATTAGCAAACTATGCAACTGAGAAATAACGAGGCAGTTTTGTGCTTATTATCTGGTTAATTTTTAGCTACAGATATGTTTTATTTGACCAATAAAAAGCAAACACAATTTTAATGGATTAAATGTTGTACTAAAGTGAGAAAGAGACTTAACCACTAATGAAGACAATTCCGTGGTCTGACTGTCTCTCTAAGACTGCCTGGAGAGAGGCTAGGCTGGAAGGAAGACCCCTCCACATTTGCCGAAGGACGGCGGGTTTCCCGGACACCAGCCCTCCTCGGCCTACCCTCCACATACTGAGACCTATGGGAAAGACACAGTCGGTGGAATATCCTTTCAGATATGATCACTACCAATTTGAAAAGAATCATTCTCAATCATCTCGCAAGATACAACACCTATCGAACATAGCAATAATCTAATAAGACGACTTAACAAAGTGCAACACCAAGAGCATTCATAAAACATAAGAAAAAATAGCTGATTGTGATCGAACAATCATGGCAATAGGGAAGACAGTGCTACGACACATGCATTCACCGCATTTGGAATATTATATATGTATATAATTGTCCAGTGCATTCCAGTGTGACTATAGGAACTAAGAAATAGAAACAATGCAATGTGTCCTTGCAATGAAACATTATTGCAATTCCAAAAATGTGATTTCAAATTGGTTGCTATATGACTTGTTACATTCTCTAATAAAGCACAACAATCTTTCATTCACTACTAACTCACCTTTAAAAAAAAAGGTCTCCCCTCTAATTTTGGCCACTGCATCGAAGCTGGTTGCGCAGCGATTAACAGTATTTCTATATTGAAGGAAAGAATTTAATCATTTTCAGTGCTGCAGCGATACAGTACAGCATTTAGCCTTGGGACAGTGGGCATTTACAATTCTGGTACCTTTGTTGTTCAGTAATATATTGTTCTCTGCGTCTGAAGTGAGGCTGTAAGGCTGTATCAGTAGAATCTATGGCCAGATGATTATCTCGGTTACCTGAGATACAGAGATATCAGAGGAATCATATCACGCAGCACAATATTAAGACATACATGTTTCATGTTTTGGAATCACAGTCACAATAAATTAAAAAAGGCATCAAAATAAATATATGTATTGCCTTATATTTTATATACCTACTTTTTTTTTACTATTTTATTTTATATTAATTAATTAATTAATTGGTTAATTAATTAATTTATCATTATTTGTACCTACTTACGCATTGATTCACTGATAAACAAGTAGAAACCCCAACTGATACAATGAAAACCTCGCTGCAAGTTCAACAAAAGTGGTTATGGCCATTAAAAGTAATTCATTTTCATTGAACCTAAATCAATAGATGATGTCAGATGCTGATGTCAAAATTGAGTAACTTGGTAGCTCTTAGGATTCCTACACAGTTACAGCAAAACAACGTTATTTAAAAAAATTTTTGCAGTTGGATGCAATTTACTGCAATGAAAAAATAGCTAAATATGATTGTCTATTAAGGCAGACATAAATACCATATAGTTTAGTGATCTGCTCCCTGTCCAGGGAGCTCAAGGTGAAGTCCAGGGGATCCCCCAGTGAGCCCTGGTAGTAAGGTCTCATGACAGACCGCTTCGAGGAGGAGTGGGACAATCCTAAGGCGTGACCAAACTCATGCACCAGCACTGTGAAGAGATCAATACCCTCAGAGGCTGAAAAAACAGAGAGAGAGAGAATTAATTCAGGGCACATTTTATGAAGCTTGACACCCACATTTTGGCTGTTATAAAAAGGTTAACGGTGAGGCACTCACGCGGTTGCCTGAAAGCCCAGTCTTCCTGTGAGTCCAAGTGAACTGCACCAGCTCTATTAGGATCAGATGGAAAGAAAGCATGGCCCACAGACCCCCCCGGCCCATCAAAGGGAAAGCCATCGCCGTGTGAGCCGTGCAGGAAATCCACCAGTAAGTCAGCTCCGGCTGGGCTGCCCACCTGCCCACAAAAGTAAGGTGGGAGGGTGACGCGGAGACGGAAACAGCCAGGAAAAATTATGTTAATTTTAAAGGTGAGCGTGTTAAGCACATCGCCTTCAATTAGCTTAATAACAGTGAGGATGCCTTCCTTTTGTTTTCCACCACCTACTAAAGAGATCTCATCCCTGCAAAAGCAAATCCTAAGTGTGTTAACTTCTAACAGGAAGTGATGGGTTCTTTCCATATTGTATCTGTGCCATTACATTGACAGTAGGCCATGTATTTTTTTATATTATAAATGACATTTTAAAATTCTGTGAACGCACCTCATGGAATTCCAGTGGAATTGGCTCCGCCCAAACCTTAAGGGCATAGAACACCAGGGAGCGAACTGTCTCACGAGAAAGAGCAGAGGGAGTGGGATATGACCGCAACCTAGTGGCGATGAAGGAATGATCTGAGAATCGTGTACGCACCAAGGGAATCACAGACGAGAGAAACGGGGACAAAAAAAGAGGAGAAAAATCTTGAAAATAAACCTCCAATTAATGTTTCTGTAAGTCCAGGTAGCTCCCCGTCTCTCCCGGTGTCTCCCAGCATGCAAGGGGCCCTGCTCCTTATCCTCATCTGGAAGGGAGCATCGCGGTTGACGCATCAAGTCCAGTGTGTCCTTATCTAAGAGAAAGAGGACAGAGCAAGCATCCATCGACCTTTGAGCTGACCTACTGAAATTCCATGAGAAGATCATAATTCTAGCGGAAGATCATAATCACAGCATGCGTTTCAGTCATAACGATACGTTAGAGAATTCAGTGTTTAAAGGGCAGGGTGGAGGGCTGTCTTTTGCAGACTGAAGCAGTAGAAAAATTGACCGTGTTCCATGGTATTTTATTGTTTT
>JAODJW010000015.1:2115046-2125601 GCA_026777045.1 Hyperopisus bebe | reverse complement strand
CTGAGCTGAATCTGTTTAGCCTCGAGCAAAGGAGACTAAGGGGGGACATGATCCAGGTCTATAAGATTCTAACAGGTTTGGATGCTGTTCAGCCAAATGGCTATTTCAATATTAGTTTAAATACTAGATCTTGTGGCCATAAGTGGAAATTAGCGGGAGAACCTTTTAAAATGAATTTGAGGAAGCACTTCTTTACAAAGTGTGTAGTTAGAGCAGGGGTCACCAACTCCGGTCCTGGAGGGCTACTATCTAGTAAGTTTCCTATCCTACCTGGCTTCTGATGAGCCACAGTAGTTCTCAGGTAAATACCAGGAGCAGGTGTGGCTCATCGGAAGCCAGGTAGATAGAAAACTTACTGGATAGTAGCCCTCCAGGACTGGAGTTGGTGACCCCTGAATAGAGAATCCTGCTAGAGAATCCATTTGCGAAATCTGACTTGGCCCAAGCTACTGTAATTTGCAAACTTTGCAAAGATATCGTTTGTGCAACAGGTGGCAACAAAAACAATTTTATTAATCTATTGTTATTTGTTTGTAAGGTCTGTTACTAGGTATTATTTATTATTTTAAAATATTTAAATTAGGCCTGTTTTATTTATTACTATAATGAGACAAGCAGTGTTTCTTGTAAGAACAGAACTGCTAGTTTCTTGGTTAAATGGTTAATTTACATTACTACAAACATTCCAGTTTGGTTTGCAAACAGAAAACAAACAAAAAAAGGATTAGCAGCTACTGACAAGAACCGAAATGAAAACACAAACAGTGTATGTATGGAAGTCACAAAATTCATGGCATAGTAATGAGAATATTTTTTCCCATTTTCACTACTATTTTTTCCAAAAGTTGCTCTTCTCTTTTTTTATGCAAAAGTTGTATTTTACTATTTGCTATTTTTACCCTTGTTTTCTTGTGATAAATAACGTCACATGCTATAATAGCTCTATCAGACAGCAGATCAAATGAACCTTTAGCTCAAACCACTATCTGAACAGTACCCCGACACAATGACACAAAATTTTATTAATGAAATATCATTTGCTATTTAATCTGCGTTAGTTTGCTGGATTTTTCATGGCTAATAGTAATAACATTTATGTTAATTGTCAAATGTTTTATTTGCATATAAGTGCTATAGTCATGTGGAACTAAAATTGTTCAAACATCACCCTATAACCATGAAAACATCCTGCTTCCTTAAGTTCTCCAGCAATGAAACTGACCATTGTTTCAGGATCACTTTAATGTCTCAGCCTCCTTCTCAAATAACACTGATTTGAAAACTGTCCATTGCTGACAGATACTGGCCTTTCTTACACCACTATTTTGTTTTGAGTCAATCACTCCTCAAAGTAATATCAAACTGATCAGGCTGATCCATGCTGCTGATATATGTCCAGACAAGTCAATGATTTTTATATACCAAAAGACAGTAGCAAAAAATTACTTTTGGGAGAAAATAGGCCTGAAATTGCCTTTTGTTTCACATCAGTATTTTTTGTATTAACGTTGGAGCCTCTGAACACACAGGCATTGTGTGATAGGTGCTTACTGGTTTGTTCTGTCGGTATAATAATAGTATTAAGTAGATGTGCATGCAATATCCAACCTGGTTCCAGTAAACCAGGCCCCCGAGTGTGTGACAGTTCTTCGCTGTGGTCTCGCAGTCATGTTCATTGGCTAACATTTGTGAAGTTGACAGCTGTTAGCTACTTTTCTGGGGTTATTTGTCCCTTTTTTTAAAAATTAATTCAGCTCTAATGTCTGTTTCACGAGTAACATTAGACCTTATAATAACCTTATGATTGACACTTTCATTCATAATATCTTTCTGTTTGCAGTTATTCATGCTAAACAAGTAGCTATGACAGCCCATAATTACACCCCAACCTCTATGAGGTAATTTGTCAAGTATGTTTGTTCAATATGTGTTTTACGAGCAACAGTAAACTGTCTATAATAGGCTTATAATGAGGACATTCATTGACATATATAGCCAGTTTCAAACACTAGATCTACCTATACTGACACTGGAGCCAATGTCTGCGTGAATTACAGGTTGGCTATCCTATCAACTGACATTACCCCAAATATTAGCTATATCATAATTCAATTTAATATGCTTACCATGTGAAACAACAGTGTTGACGTTCATTTATTGCATTGCTTGCTTCTGTTAACACAACGGATAACATTACAGATCGAAAAACAAGCATCAGTTAGTCAACTATTTCTTGCACACATCGTTCCTGTTTTTTTTTTTGATACAGCCAATTTTTCTCATTTTAAAGATGAGAGGAGTATTTCTGTGCCGTCAGGCGTAATTCAGACGCTGCTACTATAAAATGAGGTCAAATAAACAGAACTAACTTAATTAAATACGGTTACATGGTAAGATAGAACCAGACAGTTTATGGTCACTTATCACTGTTGAGGTTTTGTTTTCCACAATAAGGTCTGTTCTCCCATTTACTTATAAAACTGTAGTTGCTTTACATCTTATAAGTAATTAGGCTCCTGAGACATGAACCTTATGCACTTACCTTTGCCAAATATTCATGATCTTCCCATATAGTCTAACACTGTTTCTCAACTGGTTGGTCGTTACCCAGAAGGGGGCGACAGGACCACTTTCGTTGACTATGGCGAGTGTGTACATAAAAATATATACAATGTAACCAAAAATAATTTTTACACTGTGAATAAATGGTTGATGATGAAATTACATCATTTGAGAACAATTCCAGTATAGGTTTTGAATAAAAGTTTTTCTTGTTTCTTTACATAACTGTTACGACCCCCAGGGACAAGGTACTCCCTATAGTGGGTGGATGTTTCTGTGGGGGGGGGGGTGTCATTCTGTTTCTAGCCCTGCCCACTGTTACATCACCTTCCCCTCAACTTTGATTGGCCAGGTTTTCTCCTAGGCCCGATAATCACTTCCTTTATAAGGCCTGTCCAGGCCAAGAACAGGAGGCCATTTGCTTTTGTACTTTCTTTCTTCGTTATTTGCTGTATGACTGAGGATTTATTGTGCTAGACCCATTTTGCTGTTTGACCATTGATTTCTGCTTAGCCCTTTTTTTGGATTTGGTTGCTGTGGATTTTGTTTTGTAAATATCTGTAAATATCTGCACCCATTGAGATTCACTGTGGGTAGCAGGGAAGTAGGGAACACGACGCCATTTTGCTTTGATTAAGTTTTCTCACTGTTTTGGAGTTAGTCAGGGAGATAGGTTAGTTGTGTGTACTTTTGTTTTCTTTTATTTGGGTTAGGTAAGTGGTATCTTTTTTTTTGTTCTAGTTAGAGGTGTTTTGTTTGTTATTTTGGCCTTGTCGGCTCCTGACGTGGTTCCCACTATTAATAAACCCACCACAAATACCAAAGTAGTGGTCTCACTCCACTTTTTGTTGCGCCTGACCCTAGACCGGGACGTAACATAACACACATAATTGTAACATTTTAGACAGTTTTCAAAGTTTGCTCTTCAATATCTTATATATTTCCATTTTGGACCATTTCTCCACAATGTACAATAATTTTTGGCTACACTGTATATAATTTGAAAGTTTGTGGGTGTTGAGGTTCCTGCACAGCATGGAAAGGTGTGGACTTTGATTTTTGTGTTTTTCAAGTTTGGGTAAATATGGAAAAGGAAAGAGTATGGAAACATGTTTCCAGACTATTGCAACTAATCAGTCTACTATAATTTCCAGTGAAAAATATTGATGTAGGCTACCTTGCAATGTACAATGCTCACAGTTGGGAAATGCAAGATTTCACATGTTCGGCGTGCCAATCCCAAGTAATTTAACTGGTTGGCTAAGGATCCCAAATGCGAATTGGAAGCAGAATACAAACTGTACGTAAAGTTGGTCAACATTTGGAATACGGGCGAGATGTTAGCTGCATGGTGGGCAGAAATGTTACCGTTTAGTTGCAGCCAGCGGCCGGTCCTGGCAGGATGGCCAGTAGGGCGGGACGGCATTCTCTGGGGGCATCGACTTAACAAACCACCCAGGCCAACTGCCTATTTAACACACTGCGTGTGCCAACTCCCGTTTCTCCACCCAGCCCTGGCAACTGTTTCCATCACCACCCTGGGGTTGACAACGTTTAGGTTCTCCACCCTGGATTTTTGCAATTTAAAAATGGAAAGTGTGTAGCGAACCAGAGGAACCTCGATCTCCCGTCAGCTTTGTTCACTGGTATCTCTCTTTAACCTCTGCCAGTCCATCACACATCTGATGCCGCCCCCCCCCCCCCCCCCTCTCTGGGGTACGTGCCATTTTGTATTTTATTTGCCATGTGATCTTTTAATGTCTATGTTCTTGATAACTAACTGGGTATTTCCTTCCCTCTCATGTCTTTGACACAGAGGAGATACTAATATTCGTTGTTTTAATCTCTGTAAGATTCCTGTTCTAATCATCACTTATGGGTGTGACACGAACCACGTGGAACCTCTTTCCAAGACTGGATGGCCCAGGAGGGAACGTAGAACTATAACAACAGGAAGCAATAGCAGTTGACAATGAAATCCACTCACACTATAATATTATAGTACGCTAGAGACATACCAATATATATTTAATCATAAAGTTAGTGTTATGGGCCTACTTAACTGTAAATAAAAAACTATAGTAATAACTGTACTCTACATTTTCTTTCCAAATGCGCTCGGTGTGGTTGTTGTTAACTTGCTGTGAAATCTATTAATTGTCTGCCCCCTGGCGTTTCTAATTCAAATTTCCCTCCGGAAACTATGACGTGTTCGTTTGTGCAGGTTACAAGAAGCTCTTCGTGCATTTTATAAAACCGAAATATTAATCAGTTGGCAAGATTAAATGCTGCTTATAATTTGATGAAACCGTAAAACGGAGAAAACATCAGCATTCGGGTGCATATGCACTACAGCATATCAGTGGCCGAGCAAACGAAGCAAAACGAAAACATATTCGCATTAAAATAAAACGTGCTTCTTAGCACAGTGTGCCTTGGGTTCGCAAAATGAATGTTTCCGTATTCTGTATTTTGAGTCCGATCCCATGTGTGTGTGTGTGTGTATAATACTGTAAACTGCATACAACATAAGCTATATAAGTTGTTTTAAGTATGAAAGTATTTAATGTCGGTTTAAAATATTGTATTCAATTATCTTATCCGGTACATGTGTATCGGAAACATTCTTATTCTCATCTATGAATAAAAAGCAATTTGTATTAACCGTAACTGACGGAGCATACATTGAAGTTTTCAGGATTTCCGCAAGCATGGTAATTACCAAAAACGTTTGAGGGGTGTACCGCAAAATGAATTAAAGTCGAACTCGAGATTCATTTCTGTAACCTTGAACTGTGACTTAGGCACGCCGCTGGTGAAATTAGTGATTTGAATAAGTTGTTTTTTTCTTATTGCCATTTGATACAGTTGCGACACATTGGCGATGTATGTAAATTTTTATCGTTTGAAAATATTTGTAAATGTTGCATAGCAGAAAAATATCGTGTGATGTGGCAGAATAGAATAAATTAAACGTGAAATGGCCTCTTTATTTGGTGCTCCTGCCTAGTACTATAGCTAAGACTCACTTTTGCCTCCGGAAATCCCTTCTGTACACTTTCTCTGCCATTACCCTCCTCGTATAAATAAGAATCACACCCATTCATTCATTCATTTTCCATACCCGCTTGTTGCCAGTTCAGTGTATTTGAATTTAAAGATGCCCTACGCCCTGTCCAACATTAGAAGATGGACACAAAGTGAACGGATATATTTTTTTGTTTCTTATTGTGTGTAAATATATGTAGGGCCTACATTACAAGGTTTCTTATGCATTGAAGCCAGTGGCCTGTGCTACGAAGCGGGGTTACTGGCTTATCGGGGTAACTTGTCGGATTTAAGGTACCGCAGTTTAAACGGACTTCATATTCCTTCACTTACATTTTGCCCAGACTACCTTAAATCCGACAAGTTACCCCGATAAGCCGGTAACCCCGCTTCGTAGTACAGACCCCAGCTTTAATATCACAGACTGTGTATTTTATGTGAGAAAATTCATATGTACAATTTTATAACACTTACCTTGTCATGTACAGAATCTAAATTCCATCCATTTTTATACCCGTTTGTCTTATAGTTTTTTTTGTTCATATGTCTTTTATCTGTTTAATCGCAATACAAGCTGATATCAATCAAGATTAGATTATATTTTTTAAAACAATGTTTTTTTCCATCAGATACACTTCGTCAGATAAAATACTACTTTTTTTTTTGATCCACCCCAATACATTTTTGGTCACTGTAGTTCATAAAATAATCAGCAAATCACCAACCGTTTAATGCAAATAGGCATGGATAGTCTTTAATATAGTGTAAAAATATACACAGTTAAAAAAATATACACAACTTTATCATTTAAAACATTATTGGGGGCTGTCTGGTTTTCCACTTAGTTGTACAGATTCGTCTGGAATCTTACGCATAGTAAATGACTGGAGGGAAGTGTCAATTTAAAATGAAAAGAGGGGGAATGAAAAGGAGAGGCACTGGGATGCATGAATGAACTGCAAGAATACAGGGGATCCAGGCATGCATGAAATGACAAAAATAACACAGAAACAGGAAATGAATAAAAACAACACAGGAAACCCAATTTCTGTTACAAAAATAGATCAACGTTCTTATTCTCTGCTTCCTCTACCTTCCCAAATCTTTTCTTTTCCTCATGCTTGCATTTTGTTGAAAATGCACTCAATGTTTTGTAGTTTTGGTTAAAAAAAAATGAAGGCAACTTTAAAACCCATGCTTACCTACATCGATCAATAAAATAACAAACATATTAATGTCATGCATAAAGAGAGCCAGGTTTTGAAAGAATGTGCAAGTCAAAAAGCTGTATGAAATGTAACATTACAAACACAAAAATGCATGTATATTTTTTACAGTATTTACTAAAACAAGCTTAAATGAGAAATTTTATTAAATGCCTACAACAAATAAAACATTCTTTTAATATCAGAATGAAACTCAGACCTCAGATTTTTAAAAATTGTGATGGGGAGTGTCCCAACTATTTCTGGTATTATACCAGCAGTGAAAAATTAAGGTGCAGTCCCATTAACATAAATAGCAGGACCTAATTTGTATTTACATATATAGTATACGAATCATTTCACCTCAGACTGACAAGTCCATGCCACGTTAATGTCAACACAGTTGGTGGTCATTTCAGATGCTCGCCAACCTGAATGCAAACCAGATGTTTATCTGGAAAGCATTTGTTTTGGTTCCGGGGCCTTTGCTTTTTGATGAAAAGTTTTTGTTACTAGGCACTTGGAAGAAAACACTGGTGTTTCATGATGGCGGCGTTGATATAAAAGGTCATGCCGATGACTTAGTTATATGAATCACAGTCACTGTTTCGGTTTGAAGAAGGCTCTCTGCCGGGCTGAACAGACAGTCTCTCCAGTGCTGTAGGATAGCAAATGCAGTCATTGACACTATATCCAGAGTTACAAAGTTGCAGTTTAAATAAACACTCAATCTAGTATCCAGTTCTGAACAGCTAGTGCTGGTAGCAGGTGACCTCATCATCACGTTTGACACGTGAGTAAGTGAAGGTAAAAGCAAAGACAGACATCCAAACCCTGTCATCATCTTTGTAGTCAAATTACTTGAATTCAGTTATATTGATTAAAACACAACATTGGACTTAATACAAATCTGAAGTGCGTCATTCATAAGCTACACATGTCATATAAATGTATATAACTAGGTAAACTTTTCTCACAAAGATGGAGCCACATTCAAATGCCGTAAAATTCACCTCATAATCTTCCCAACAAAATGAAAATATGTGATGAAAACGCTTTCAATTTCAAAGGGTATGAGTTGTTACTGGTATAATTTTAGCTGTTCTATAGCTGTTTCAAGAACGTTGGTTTACGGGCGTATCGGCATATATTCCACGCACTCACCGGGGTACGAGTATCTTGCTGAGTTGCTGGAAGGCATTCCAGCCTGTGCTCTGTAAAACGACACTGACACAACATGCAGGCAGATGTCATACAGAAAAATACAGATTCGGTGGTTCCTGTACAAAACGAGTTTATTAACCTACGTGACGGTCCGAGCAATAGACTGACTAGTGGTTTAGGTTCCAGTGCAAATATAAGCAGCTGCTGAACCGTTGCTAGAGCTACTGATAAAACATTTCAAGATGATAAAATACAATGTGTAACGCCGCTTTGCGTAAAAGTGTCTATTAACGAAAAAATAACACAGACCACTTACCACTCTGACTCTGCGTGGGTCCAATCCACTCCCGATTCCGCCGCTTGAACACTGTGCAGAAAAAGCACCATTTATCTCCATGTACAGAAAACCCACAGTCACATTGGAAAAAGTCCTGGATCCAAGTCAGCAGAGAACATGATGTTTAAGAAACAAGGAAACCAAATGGATTCAAATTATGTTCCCAGGTGAAGTCTGACCATGGCATAGCCATGCAAAGCTGAACATTTACCGTATTTTGCTTTTTACAGACATATTAACTATAACGGAACATGTAGCGAAATAGCCATCCAGAATAGAAGCATATGCTGGGCGTTATATATACAATACTGTGCAAAAGTCTTAGGCAGGCAAAGAAAATGATGCTTAAATTATTCTCATGTTGGTGTAAAACTATGATATTATGCCTGTCAGAGTGTGTCAGCTTAGCCATTTCAGAACCTCTGCTAAAATCACCCCAGTATTTGCAGTGACCATCCAGTGCAGCCGTGTATTTTTTGACTTGGCCACCAGCACACCTCATACAGCCAGTCAATCTGTCACTGACTTTTTAAACCAGTTTATTTAATCATTTAATTGAGCTGTTGGTGAAATTTAACAAACTCATGGAACGACTGGGGTGCCCCTGAGGAGAGGTTTGGGAACTGAAGCGGTGTTCATCTAGCCATCCAACTAGATATCAGTAACATTTTATAAAACAGAAGAAATTATTACTAGTTTTTATTGTTACTCTTAATTAACTTTTAACTTTAATGATCTAATGTTAAATTGTGTTTTTTGTTCTAAGCAAAGTACACTTGCTACCCAGATAAACAGCTTTAAACATTTCTTTGGACTGCATGAGACTTCTGCACCATACTGTATATATTGGTGTCAGACTGATAAAACCTGTATCAATCAAAGGAGGATGCAGGTACATTGCAATGTTTCCTATGAGACTGAAGCCGGGGGGGTTTAGCATGACTACTGAGAGCTTAATTATCTGTGTTTCTCAACTTACATTTGTTGTAAAGGGTGGTGCACCTCTTATGTCCAAACCTGAGAAAAAGCAGGACTAGGATCCCCGCGATCAGCAGACCAGTCACAGTCTTGTAACCTGCTAGTTCTTTATTCTTGGGGAGAGCTGGAGGAGCAGAATGAAGGAACTGAGACCTCGGCTTTTAAAGAGACACTCTAGTTCCACCACAGAAAGACGCCGAGCACCTTCAAAAATACGCCTTCCTGTCATAAGTGGTGCTCAAAAACCGTGAACTTTAGGTTCAGAGCTGATGGCATGGTGAGATAGTATTGAAAATAACTTTCAAAAATGTTTAAAATGCACAAATGCATGCACACCGGCTTACCTTTACACATAATCTCCAGCGTTGTACATCTGTCCTCTAGTACAGATCCATTTCCCGCAATCTTGTAACCATTATGTTCTTGTGACTCTTTCCATTCCTTGAATTCGTCACATCTCAGTTGGGCGCAGAACATGTCCTTGAAGGATTCGAGCTCATTATGACTGTCGTAGCAGAGTGGGTGCGTGGTGGAGTTAAATACGTGATGGAGGTGGAGGGTCCCCAGGCACGAGCTTTTTTTTTTGATGAATGCCAGGACCGGTGGAGGAGGAGCAGCAGATACTGGTGTCAGGACCGTCCCAGATGTAGAACATGGTGGACAGGTAGCAGTCTCAGAATTGTTCCAGGTGGTTGTCGTTAGATTGGTAGGATGAGTGGACAGGGATTCATTGCACACAACTGCAATAAGAACAAATAAGTTGTTTTTATTTTTGTTGTTGCTGATGTGATGAATAACCCTCCATCCATCTACTAATTACTTATCCAGGGTAGGATCACAAGGGTCCTGGAGCCTATTTGAGGAAACAGAGGACATGAGGCAGGGAAACGTCTCAGACAGTATTCTGGCCCCACCATAGGGCACGTGCACAAGTACACACACACGCACAATCACGCACTGCAGCCATCTTAGGGACATCAAATCATGTAACTGCATGTCTTCAAATTGCATGAGAAAACCCAAGTTACAAGGGAAGAACACAGGGAGAACACGGGGTGAACATGGGCTGAACACGGTGTGAACATGGGCTGAACACAGGGAGAACATGGGGTGAACATGGGCTGAACACGGTGTGAACATGGGCTGAACACGGTGTGAACATGGGCTGAACACAGGGAGAACATGGGGTGAACATGGGCTGAACACGGTGTGAACATGGGCTGAACACAGGGAGAACATGGGGTGAACATGGGCTGAACAC
>JAODJW010000015.1:2103087-2114946 GCA_026777045.1 Hyperopisus bebe | reverse complement strand
GGGGTGAACATGGGCTGAACACGGTGTGAACATGGGCTGAACACAGGGAGAACATGGGGTGAACATGGGCTGAACACAGGGTGAACACGGGATGAACACAGGGAGAACACGGGGAGAACACAGGAAGTACAAAAATGCACAGAGCTGGGATTAAATTCAAATGTGCCGCCACTGACATCACTGTGTGAGATTATTATTATTATTATTATTATTATTATTATTATTATTATGTTTTTGTTGTTTGATCAATTTCTGTAACTGCATCTATATCATTACAGTAAAAGTAATACTAATCATAGCAGCAGTAGCAGCAATTAAAAGTTTTACTTTTACTCTTTTCCTTTTAAGACAGGGCTAACTTTTATATATCTGCTTCAAGCAAGATGCATGAAGTGACCTGAACTGCAGCGACCAAACGTCAACCAAAACAGCATCTCGAAAACACTGCAGGCCATATATCTTCAGTCATGTTCCTGCTGATCCCCCGTTCCTGCTGATCCCCCGTTCCTGCTGATGCCCCTTCCTGCTGATCCCCCGTTCCTACTCATCCCCCGTTCCTGCTGGCTTGTATTGAATTAGCATTGACTATGCTGTCATGGCAATATCTGCATGTTGCCTCTAAGCAACTGAAGAGTGTTACATGTAAATGCAAACAAAATTTTAAAAAGCTAATTTTAACTCGTTTGGTTCTGTTATGTATCTGATACAACAGCAAAAACTCTACAACTAAAATTAAATTACTGCTGCAAGACTGTTAAGTTTTTAAGAAGCTGAACAATCATAATTGCACTTGCATTGTTATTTTAACAACAAACTCTTATTTATAAATTTGCTAAGCGCACCTAATATCTCAATTCACAAATATCAAGACTGGTGGTCAGTTTTAATTACCTAATTGCAAGTTCAGCAGGAACAACAACAAAATTACATAAGAAGGCCGTCACATTGCCGTTGTAGCCCAAAATCACTCCACAGCTGAAGAAACAGGCCTAACTGATCAAACATACAGCCGGCGTGGAATGTCTACCCTGTATCGTTCGACAGAAATTACATTTGTACCTAACCACGAAAACATAATGCGTTATTGCCGCATAGACAATACTAATATTAATAAATATGCTAATTTAAAAAATGACGCTCGTTTTTTTAATCCTTATCCTGATGTGGAACTATGAAGTTCATATCTGCCGAATCATGGCTGAAGCATTTCGACACCTATCTAAAAGTCATCGCATTGCTTGCAGTAACAATCTAATACACCCATGCATGTAATTCTTGACTCACCAATTAGCATGCGATTATTTTACCGCGCCATCATCTCACCATCTTGCCACACTTGCTAAGTTAATTAACTGAGCTGGTGGTAAAATTCATTGAAGACATGGCATGGTTTTGGTGCCCCTGAGCCAAGGACGTAACATGATTATTGGGGGGGGGGTCATGACCCCCCTAACCCCCCTGGAAATTATGCGCCTGCCCCGAAGCGAGGTTTGGAAACTGAAGCAGTGTTCATCTGGCGTCCCACAAGATATGAAGATATAACTTTTTGGAGAACAGATGAAATGCTTCTTTGGGTTTATCATGTCACTGATCTATACTGAACTATGTTCCTAAAATATTTTAAAACGTTTTTTTCTGAGCAAATAAACACTTCCCAGATAAATGTTTGATGGCCTGCGACTTTTGCACCGTACTGTAAATAATACGTTCATAATACTTTTTTGATGCACGTTAAAGTGTGAAATCAAGACGATTCCAAGGCGAAGTTTTACTTCTGTCGGATAACAGGCCAAATACATTCCTGTTGTTCGGTTTATATTGAAAAAGGCGCCACGTGTTTGCTTATATTCAGATACAACAAACGGACTGCTATGTTTATTGAACCAAACACAAAACTTACCAAACAGTAATACAGCAATAATTGTCAGCTTCACCATCGTCACTGAAAGAGTAATTTAAAGTACAAGGTTACCAAATACGCAGGTCTGAATCTCACCGGTGAGGTTTAAAAAAATCATAAATTAGTTCAAGTATCCAAATCGAATTTATTCTATCAACCTAAGGCTGAATAAACGCAACAATGGGGAGATGAATTTATTAAAATCTGTTGAGAAAATAATGAATGGCGCCAGTATAATGGTTATATCCTAATAGGGCCTACAATTAAAAAAAAACTTACTTGTAGCAGCAAGACGAAGCATGTCTTTTTTCTATAATCGTAACAATTACTGTCACTGTTAGGCTGATTCCATCAGATATCTGTGTTATTTAGTTGTATAATCTCATTATATTCCAGTTACAAAAAGTGTTATTACAAGACAGAACATTACTTTAAATCAATCTCATTTAGCATCAGTCAAATTCATGTCTTACCCCTAGACGTTTTCGCAGAGCGAGAGATATGGAGAGAAGCACGAGAGACCGAAGATCAGCACGAGAAATGAAGGTGAAGGAAGTGTGCACGAGAGAAATAGTGCGTCTCTCCCATCGGCTCTGCTGCTCTTTCTCGGTCTCTCTGCATACATAGAACTTCCTTGCATCAAAGTGTGTTAGCGATGAAAAGAGAGAAAAAAAGAGAAAGATGGGGGTGGGGGGAGAAGGGAAGCATAGAATAAGCAGATGAACGAGGAGTGAGAAAAAGAAAAGATACTTAGCGAGTAAGAAATGATTGCGATGGTTATGAGACAGAGACTATTATCATTTCTTCCATTTTTATGCTCCCCCAGGTGCACAAAATTGCGTCACACTTAAGTTTCTCACACGCATGATGCAGACAGCGTGCTACGTACAGTGTCCAGTGGATACCCGTGCAGACGCTGCAATAAATAAAGACCTGTTTACTCTCTATTCTATGTATTCCATTAAACCTCTAGTCGCACCACGACACAAGTCAGTAGACGAGTTATGACTGTTGCATGATTCGGTTCTCACTTGGTTTCATTTTCTTTCATCTTTCGCGGGTGGTTTACCGTTCAATGGATTTACTGAGAAAAATACCCAGTGCGCAGCTCCAGCTCATCTCCTGTGTACAAGTTACTGTACTACAATGGTTATTTTTTTCTTCTTTTTCCATCTACCTGCTTAAAAAAGGTAAATAATGTAAAATCGTATGTGGTATCTTTAAATTACATTTACAAATATATCGCAATGGTGTATTTCTCCTGATAAATTATGGTTGTTTATGGTTTCCGAATGTAGAAAGGTCTGCTAAGTTACCCGAACAATAAACGATGCATTGTTAGAATATGCAGCGCGTTACAGGAAGGCGGTCTGGGCAAAATCCATGACATTATTATAGAAAGTACTCTATATTCAAAACCCATATTAATAATCGTATACAGAAATGTTTCGATTTCCAGTGTGAGCGATTTGCGAGAATGTCGTCAAAACAATATGTTAAAAACCCATTTAGAACAAATATATTTTGTATAAAAGTATGTAGAAATTCATCTATGACGTTTTCAGGCACTCATCGTTTTCAATACTCCATTTGATATTGCGGCGATCCATAACTGATCCCTAAATCCACGGAGAAGTAGCATGCCCAGGTTGGGACAAAAACCCATCATACTATTAGCCTAATTTTAAACAGGCCTACTCTAATACTTCTGTATTATAGTTTTCATCTTTGCACTTCAATGTTTTGATACATTAATCGGTAGTTCACGGTTCATAGTCACTTTTAAAGGTTAAAAGATGGAATAAAAGCATGGGTTTCAATGTTTCGATAATATAAGTTCCTTTTAATATGAAAAAAGAAAAGTATATTTATTAATCAAGGCACATACACGCAAAATAAACTCAATTACGGGACGGATCTGATATTTTTCTAGTCTCATATTTATTATTCTTGTTCTTTGTTTAGATTTCAAGTTTAATTGCATTTTGTTAAATCAAATAAATACACATCAACACATTAGATTAGTCACAAGAATATCAAATACTTGTTTCGTTACACTTAAAGTTATTTCATCTTTCTTTTTTCCAATCTTGTATGCTTCTGTAAAGATATTCTGACGTTCGCAGTTCACAATCGTGATATATATGTGTGAACCCGCAAAATATCAATTTTTATTTTAATATGAAGAACCTCTGATATAACTTTATTTGTTGGGATTCATTTTAGATCATTTTGACGTTTCTGTCCCTCGGGATTACATCGTCAGAGAAAGGGTGCGGCCTTGGTACAGTTTTGTTCCCCAGGGTACAAACAACATTAATGTACCCCAAAGGTACAGAGATGTTCCCCACAGTTCATTTCTGTACCTTAAATTAGAATAAAAGGTACATTTACCTACAACTAGAGTACAACTGGCAGACCCTTGAGGGGTGAAAATTGGTACTTTTTTCAGACAGTATATTTACATTACTTTTCCCCCTGCAAATCACTTATTACTCATTTACCACTACCATTTCATGTTTCAAACGATACATATCTTCACATGTGATACAATTTTATACGTATACCTACAAGTAGTAATTTAAATGAAGTTATCAAAGAGGTGAATCTCGTAAATCACACACGCGTATCATGTTATTTTATGCAAAGATTTTCTTACAGTTGAGTACATCTGAGTGTACGCCTGTTTTTCTGTAGAGTATATTTCACACTGCTAATGCAGAACCATTTAAAATGCTATCAAAAATCATGGTCCCCGATCAGGTCAGTGCTCTCAATATTATATATATATTATAATATTAAATCGTATTACACATTACATAGTATTACATAGTATCTTAATATGTAATAGTATTAAACATTACATAGTATTACATAGTATCTTAATATGTAATATGCAGCAACTATAAATATAATACATTGACCAAAACAGCACATTTACCCACTGCACTACTACTCGTTTTTCCCTATTTTTTCTATCGCCGTTTTCGGTTTAGCACCGCTTTCCACATCAGAAAGGGACAGATGAATAATGTTTCTCTTTCACACATTCAAGAAGAAACCAAAGCTGGCGGTACGAAATTAAAGAAGGCGTGCGAGCTCCGACATGAGTAGGCCGCATTTTACTACGCAGCATGAAGATTGAGAGTGAAAATGACCCGACAGTGAAGGTGGGGGAAATAGACCCAGCTGCCTATGACATCAAAAAACAGACTTTTTTTTTTTTTGAGATCGCATGCATGTCAATGCAAAGAATAACCATCTGGAACACTCTTAGTGTACACATATTTCCCCTATGCTTTTATCCAAACTGACATACAGTTGAGGGTCAGACAATTCCCGAAGCAAGTGGACAAATGATCCTGAGATTCGAGCCAATGACATTAGAATCACAGATGCCGTCCCAACCCTCCGAACCGAACGTTAAATACAAGGTTGCCAACTCTCGCGCATCTGGCTTTAAATCCTCATGCTCACGCAAGATATCTTAAGGCATGTCCATACTGTTTCATTATAAACCTAGAATTAGCTACATCAAAAGCGTTGGGGTAGTTTGCAAACCCTATACCGTTTACAAGGTAATACAACTGTTACATACATGTAAATGCGTGTGCATGTGAGTAGAGAATATCCCACAACAGCCAGCTGACCAAAGTTGGCAACCCTGTAGGTATAAAGCCCCAATCTGAAATAACCACCGCTTAGTTAATGTAAAAACACTTATCTGACGAAGATTTGTCGATTCCGCTGTTTTAATTTACCGTAAAGAGACAATAATGTGCATAAGATATAACACATGAAACTTGCATTATAATTCTTAGTGCCGTTAAAACCTAAACGAGATTTAACAAGTAATCCATCAGCAAAGATTCTAGTGATGTTTAACCTTTGAATTAGGCTATTTGATCTAAAGCTCTTAAGCTGAAAGGAACGTTGGAAAATGAACACGCTTACAGGATGGATGATGGGAAAATAAACTATTATCACATATACACAATTATTTCTGAATCTGTTTTGAACTTCGTGTTCTTTGACGATGATTGAATAAAAGTTCATCTGGGGATTAACAGAGCGCTTTCACAGTACTTGGTACTGACTGCGCAACGAAAATGTTTCTGATCTTGAAACTGATGGTGGGATTTTCTAACTGTACCCCAGGCTACTAACCCGAGGGCAGACGGAACATCCTCTAAACTTTTGCGTACTTGAGGCTCCTGTGTTAAATTTAAGGCTCAGCAGCGCAGGTCCATAAACACGCTTGTCGGGCCTTAAGTACGGAGGCAGAACCGCGCCGGAGATGTACGTGACCGTAAATGTTAAGACAGATTCAAATGCAAAGAAATAATCCTTAATAGAGAATGACAATAGTATATTACTGTAAACTGTAAAATAATTATTATTATTAAAATTATTTCGTACTCAATATTATTTTCGTTTAACTTTAAGGAAATACCACCATACACGTGCGCCTGTGTAATCGCGTTTGTCTTTTCGTGGGTTTTTGTGGCTGGTATATGTGAGCGGACCAGGAAACCATAATCTTTTTGAATTATATATCTGCCAGTATTTTGGGAATAGTTATTTATTGAAATGTGACACAGGTGGCACAAACGTGTAGCGGCTAACATATCACCATGTTTGTTATTTTAGTTAATTGGCCTGTCTAGTGTCTACCAATGGTAACTTTGTACTTTGAAAAAAGCATCAAAAGCGTTGGGGTAGTTTACAAACCCTAAAGATTATTTACAAGGTAATAAAACTGTTACGTGCATGTAAACCAGCTAGCTGACCAACATAGCTACCATGCAAGATCTTCGTTGGCAGACAATGGTTAGTGTGTCTGCGTATGTATGTATAGGCTATATATGTACAGGAGTTTGTTAAAATGATTAACTAAATGAATTAGACTAACTTAGGAAACCGTTAGTTGGACATAATTTCGCCATTAACTGCCTTGGATTACTTTTTACGTTTTTACGTTTTTGTTGTATATTTATCGTTATAATAAGCCTATATAAAAGCATTTGATAATGGCTAGTTACATCAATAATTGTTCAAGTTAGCTATACCTTTAATTTATATTAGATTCTTGGTATCGGAAATTTTGACTGGTGTTAGTGTATACAATACAATAATAAGGAGACGTAAATGAAATGATTCTAGAGACTTGAGGATTCAGTGATTTACTTGCGTTAAATTATCATGCGGTTTAAACGTGCCATTTTCCCACTCAGACATGGAAGAGAAAGGTGCACCTTTGAATCCCAGAGATACTGACCCTGTCATCGCCAATAAGAAGTACCGGTCCCTCGCTGGACTATACAAACAAGGGTACCGATGCACGAGGCAGCGTTAATAATGATCTATTTGCATAAACACTGAAGCTGAGAGCCCGTGTGCAGCAGGCCTTCGGTAGGCGGTCTGCTTCCTGCCTTCGCATGTGGATCCGTCGAGAACGGAGGAAGAGGTAGAAGGAGGTAACGCGGTACCCTGAAGTCTGTCCCAATCTAATCTAATTATTGCTGCTCTGAACTCAGAGTCTTCTTCCCTCATTCTGCCCTTGTAAGATGGATATGAATTGTGACAATTATGCTGACATTGCCCCACTTAACAGAGCCTGTGGACTGGGTCGGCAAGTTACCGTCGAGTTCTCGCTTGCCTCTGGTGCTTCCACCCAGCGGACGGACCCGTTCGGAAACTTGCCATTAAACTTGTAAACTTGTAAGCATCTGTAGTGAGAGATATTTATTTTGTGGTCAGTAAACTCTCAACTGTTTTTAGTGCCGCAGAATTAATTTTATGTTCATAAATTTTGTCCTTCTGATATAGAGAAAATATAAGGCTGTATTTTAACTTGTTCATAAATTTATTTTTGTTATTTAATTTAATCAGTATCACTGATTAAACACTGTCAGGAACTAATGAAAAAAAAATCTTAGTAGCAGAGCAACAATTTATTACACTGTTACAAGCTGCTGTGTCCGTGTGCTCTTATTACACTGTTACACGCTGCTGTGTCCGTGTGCTCGTTTTTGCCATCCTGCTTGTTTGTGGCTCCATCCCTCCCTTCCAGCTCCTTGCTGATCCTTTCATTACAGTCCTGTCCATCTGCTCCATTGCAGATCTTCCCTCCGCATCCCTGCTTCTGGTTCCCACCTTCCCTGGTTCTGTGTATTATTCTAGACGTCAGACTTTAGCTCGTATTCCCTGGTTTCGCTTTTGAAATTCCTTTATTGGCACCTTGGTCTCGGGTTTTGTTGATTTCCTGGATTTTGCTTTCGGCTGACTGGCTGTGATTTTCACTTACCCACTTTGTACTGTCATTTCTGTTTATTTGTGCATTAGTCCAGTGTATAGGGAGTGACTGCCATTTTGTGTGATGGTGTTGTTTTTGGTTAGGCCAAGAGTGAGAGAAGTTCATCGTCTCTTTTTTATATTTTTAAGACTGGAATAAAGTAAGACAGCTGGGATTGTTCACTAAGTTGCTCTGAATTTGTTATTTGGCAGAGGTCACTTCAGGGGCCTGTATCACCAGGCAGCATTTCTGGCAGATATGTTTTCAGATTTAAGGTAGTCTGGGCTAAATGTGAGTGAATGAAGAAAATCCATTTACCCCAGACTACCTTAAATCCAACAAGTTATCTGGCTAAGCAAGAAATCCGGCTTTGTGATACAGGCCCTTGAAGTCCATTACTGTTGTATTGTTGTCCTTCTGGTGCGAGCGTGTGTATTACTACCTCCATTTTTAGTATAGCCACCTCAATTTACAATCCGTTCACCCACCAACAACATTCTGTTATGGCTCATCCAGAGATTGGGCTGTCATTTACAGTACCCGTCAAAAGCTTGGACATGACTGCCATAGAATAATGTAATTATAATACAACATTTTAGAATACTTATGAAGACATCAAAACTATAAAAGAACACTTATCACACTCACTGACTGCTTTTCCTTCACTTTCTGGTCAAACTCCTCCCAAACCATCTCTACTGTGTTTAGGTCAGGTGGTCAGGTCATGTGATGTGACACTATCACTCTCCTTTGTAGGCAGCTTGGCGTGTCCAAAGTTTTGGCTGGTACTGTACACCACTATTCAAAGACCAGTATGGTTTTTAGAAAACAGCTTGTACATTGTGAATCAAAATGCATGTCAGCAAATTCCCCAATAAACACTGCAGCCATGTTTCATCTGTAGAACGCCAGTTTTTAATGCACTTATGAGATTGCTTCTGTCACTTGTCTGGGGTGCTGTTTGCTGGGTAATCTGCCGAGGATTCCCATTCTAGTACACATAGCTGGCTGTGAAGAGAGATTGGGTGGCAGCCTGGTTAGCTTCACCTGCAGGCCTGTATTCTCCCTTTGATGCAAGGCCATTAATCTGTGGAAGACAAAGAGCAACTGTAAATATTAACTTTAAAATGTATTAAAAAGTGCAGTAGACCAGTGACTCCCACAAAGACTTAGCATTTTGCTCATGGGAGTTTTACTTGCACAAAAATGTTCTGAGGGCAGAAAGAAAAATGACTGGTTATCTCTCAGAACCAATCAGATAGTAGAGGAGGTGGGTCCAAGCAACTAAAGTAGGCAGGAACAACCAATCAGATGTCCTGGTCCCTTCTCCTCTAGCTGCTTGGACCCACCTCCTCTATAATTGGATTGGTTCAGAATGAGAACCAATCGTTTGTTCCATCGTCAAAGCATTTTTGTGTATGAAATTCCCATAAGCTTACAGCTCCTCCCCCTCAATATTAACCCGATTACCTTGGCTCGTGTGCAAAAGGCATTTTGTGCAGCCTGTTTGTTTTCTTGCTTGCCTTTCCAGGCAGATAGGGCAGAAGCCTGCAGGGCACGGCCGTACGAAAACGTCAGCTTCCAGGGTCGCTGGAGGGGCGTTTGATTTATTGCATTAAGGTTGAGAGAGGCCTCCTCTTCACTCTGGCCTCCAGACAGGAAGCAAATACCTGTTGGCAAAATTAAGCAAAACAAAAACAAGACAGAACTGAGGAATACTGAAATGACAGTACAGTCAAAGCATAGTCCCTTTACACAGTGAGCATGTATTAGATCCTGAGAAAAATGTTCCAGATTGGCTGCCTTTTCAATGCCTCAGCACAACTTTATTTTTCCGATTTTTTTTCCGCCCCTCTTACCAGGCACTGAGGCGGGTACTGTACGCCTCAGGGCTGAAACTGTAGCCATGGCAACCTCTTCAGGGGTGAACTTCTTAGGACATGAATGCCCTGCAGTGACCATGTTAGGCTTCAACAGAGTGCCTTCCAGGTAGACATGATGATCGGAGAGGGCCTTATAAACAGCCGCCAGCACCTGGAAGGATTCCCAGAGTAAAGTCGAATATCCTACGTAACGTAGGCAGCAATAGCGAAAGAAATAAGCGCATGCGAGCGCGTACCTTCTCAGTGACATACTGACACCGCTGCAAGTCATGGTCCCCATCCGGCAAGATCTCAGGCTCCACAATAGGAACCAAGCCATTCTGGGGTAAAGAGAAAGGAGGATTGTCAGGGGATTCTGCATGGAATGAATTGATTTTAATATGAATTTTCACTACTATACATAATCATCAATATGATGTTTCAAACGGAAGTGTATTTCAGTGTAATAATATGCAAATATCTGAGGTACTACAGTATCAGATTGTGTGATAGCTTCATACCACAAGCCATCAGAATTCTTAATGCTAAACATTCATGAATCTCTGCCTAATCAAATGTCATTCCAGTTCACTACCGTTTACCTCACAATAACTCCACGGCCCTATATTGCGAAATGTTGCAGTGTTCAACATTTCGTGTCGTTCTTGTCCGTGTGCATGTTGAACTCTTGTTATACGTCAATGTATATACATCACGCACCCCTGGTCCACGGAGGAACTTTGTCTCAACATACTATGTACGTGTACACAGCTGCCGATAACAATAAAGTACCTTGAACCTTGAAATATAGTTTTGGGACAAATACAGCAATCATTTGTGAAAAGTAAAACAAAAGCCCAATGATTTGTCCATTTTTGTCAAAGGTCCACATTTTACACTGCGCAAAAGCTTGGTTACCGTCAGCCTGAAGATAATGTCACTTAGTTCGCCTGTGGCATCAGCCGGTCAGACCGCGCATGAACGACACGAGCACGGGGCGAGATACGCACCTGCTGACAGATGCTGGCGTATCTAGCGAGCACATTGGCATTCTCAGCTATCGCAAGGGCTGACGGGCATCCGTCAGAGATCTTCAGCACACACCGCCACTTGGCAAAATCACAGCCATCTTTCTTGTACTGGGCACAGCGCTCCGCCAGACCGTCGAGCCCTGGAAAGCAGAGCCACAGCAATGCACTACGCTCTTCTACCCAAAGTACATATTTGAATTCTAAACAATGCTTGACACATAGATTTTGCATTTCAATTTAAAGTTTCTTCGCCATATACACATCACCAAGCAGAGGCATGAATGTTGGATTTATGTATGCGAGACGAGTGATAAAAACAATAAATACGAAACACATCAAAAGACTGAAAGTTATCAGCATCAAAAGATATTGGTTATACGCAGTGCTGGAGAACAGAAAACGACATCCACCTTGTGTTGTCGTCTCCCCATCTGTCCCGTTCAGACCGGCTGTTCCTTTGTCCACCTAGAAATGACACCAAATCAATACCTGATAACAGCAGACAGCTGCAGGCCGTGTGAGGAATGTGCCAGTCGCCCGCTTACCTTGATGCCCACCACGATGCCCTTCTCCTTAATGAGCTTAGGGAACAGAACACCCTTGTCAGACTTCTGGTACAGGGTTTCATGGAAGAAGATGACCCCGCCTATGCTGTTGGCAATGGAGGAGTCGACAGAAAAGAGCAGGTCGCGGAAGAAGCGCCGGTTCTCTTCGTTGTTCTCTACGTTTATCTTCTGAAAGCGCTTTCCCATAGTACCTGCGGAACGGAGG
>JAODJW010000015.1:2075094-2103080 GCA_026777045.1 Hyperopisus bebe | reverse complement strand
AGGGGGGCCAGCACCTTACAGGGGCCACTGAATACAATGTATTGGGTGCGGGGAGGGGGGGGGGGGGGGCACGATGCAACATCTTGTCAGGGGGGGGCAGAATTTCCAACGATGCCCCTGGGTTCTGATGGCCAGCAGTGCGAGCAGCACGCTTGAGCATCGCCTTTGATATGACTTAACGCTTCAAAGTAAAAGTTCCTCCTGTATCTGGAGATCCGCTGCACATTTTAACCCAGTTTTACGCTCACCAACAGACTCATCTGCTGCAAGGATGCCCTTTCCAGGAGCAACTATGCGCTGGGCAATGGTAGAGAGCTCCTTCTTCTGCTCCGGAGAGAGTGACGGGTACTGGTGAGTCATCCTACAAAATAAAAGCACCCATAGTATGAATAGTTGTTGTACTCGATAAGCCAGTCTAGTGACTGCATAAACTGCACAATGTGCAGCTTATAATTTCCGCTTCACAATTAACTATTAACTTAAGTGCAGCATCGATGTGGATCTACGTGAATATCAGTGTCCTCAGCACATTCCTCCCCTGTGATCAGTATGCCTGTGTCAATGTTTGCTTTGTGTGCGCCGCGAACTTCAGCCCAATGGGCGATCGTGTCAGCATTTCCAGACAAACAAGTTCACAGTTCACCGCGAAAGGCCAAAGTCTATGCAAGTTTGGTCAGGGAAAAAAACATCCTGCATAAGTGCTGCACTATCAAAGCTAAAATTCCACAGCAAGTTGCCTAAAAGTCAATATATTACGTGGCGACTGTCATGCTAAGTAACTGACGTACAAAATCGCGCAGATCCCATGTTTACTAAGTAAGAAACAGCTTAAATCAACAATCGTGCATTTTGACATGGGAAGTGTTAAACACGAAAACAATCGTGCATTTCTTTCTAAAAGCAAAGCAAATACTCAGTTATATTTATCTTTTAAAATATATTTCATTTCAAACACATTTCACCTAACTGGAAAGGAAATTTCGCCACAAGCCGTAGAAAACTGAAATATGTTCTAGAATCTAGATCCTTATTACACTCGCGTACCAGTTCGTCCACTTCAGAAACACTCGAACTACTTGTTATTCTACTGCATGCACTTAATTATAACTCAGCAAGTTAACTTTGCAACAAGACCAAACAGCCATTTACCTAAATATGATTTAGCAGGTATTTAAAAGAACATAAGGCTTACTTATTGAAGTCTTGATTGCGATTGCTGAAGAAAGAACGCCTGTCTTCCTTTAAGCTTACACTGCACACAAACTGGGAAGAAGCACCTGGACTGACGCGCTATTTAAGAAAAAACCCAAAGCTGCAGATGACAGGAGAGGAGTAACGTGGCGAAGGCGGATGGCGGCTCCGAGAATTTCACTGGCCAGCAGATCCTGAAATGGGAGTGGTTTGACTTTTTTTTTTTTAAATCAAAATGTTAACAAATTATGCTACAAGAATAAGTCTAGTCTCCCCTCCTCCAGTCAAAAGAATCAATCGTTAGTGTGCACTGACTTTCCTTAAGTTAATTAAAAATTCTTTTAATGCTTTTCCGTGGCGTGTATACAATATAAATATACACATTACTGTTTTCAAATAAATAATAATACGTATATGCTGGTTCTGCATAATTCATTGGCAAATAATGAATTCGTGCTTAGTTTTTTTTCTTTCCTATTTAAATTATTTAGTTGTCGTTTAATAGACACGCATTTTAATAGCTCCTTCTTCAACTACACTTTAGCCGAACAAGAACCCTTTTACACAGTTTTACATAGTTCTGTGTTGAGTTTAAATCTTAACTGACCTCAGGCAGTGATTTCAATAAAGCAGATTGCAACACAAGACTTATGTGGCAATGCGTACCACGAGTTTGAGGTTTCAATTGATTAGATTGATTTGGGAGAAAATTTATGAAATGCTCATGATGTGAAAAGTGAGTGCAATGCACATTACGTTATTCGATGGCGCAATAAAACATGAACGACTGTCTAGCTCACAACCACCGAAAAAAGTACCTGGTCTACTCCGACTCTGGGTTCCCAAAGTTGAATATCAGAAGGGAGCTCATTTAATCTTTTATATTAAATATATTTGACATGTTCTGTTAAATGAATAACATCACCGCCGACGCCCCCAGTCCGAGGCAAAATGAAATCGGCTGGCAAGTAGTTCTGTCGAAATGCTGCCTTGTCGAAAAATGCTACCGTAGTGCTAATCGATAGCCATAACCCTAATTCTTACCCTAACCCCCCAAAAGCCCTAAAACCCTTACCTTAACCCTAACCCTGACCCGTAAAACCTAACCCTAATCCCAAAACGGTGGGACTGCACATGCGCAGAAAGGTTCGATAGCACGTCTCGATAGGTAGGATTTTATGACAGAACACCCGCCTATGCCGCTGCATGCTTATGCAGCGAGTTTTTCCTGATCCAAGTTCTACTGGTAGTGCCAGTTCAGTCCTCCGTCCAGGAGGTGGCGAAATAAACGCCCGTCGAGCGAAGCCAGGACGGTCGCGATTGGCTGCAGTTTCGTCCCACAGGGAAGGACATCCGCTCTTACCAGCAGAGCAATTGCAGAGGAAGAGTTTAAATAATAAACAGCTAGCTGTCTCTATAGCTAGTTTTCAAGATCGGTAAGGATCTAGATTTAATGGAAAGTCTTCTGGAGATAGCTAGTCCGTCAGGAGGCCGTTTAGCTCCGGGGTTTGGTTTTAGTCCGCAGACTAGCTGTGTCTGTTTCCTATGTACTGTGTCGGTACTCTTCCCCGTCTACTTGCACCAGTTTAAATGTAATGGCTAACGAGCTGGGTAAAATAAACTGTTATGCAGAGCGGTTGCTTATTTTGTAATAATTACACATCTGCGCAGTGTAACTAAAAAAATAATTTCACTCTTTTATTTGATGTGTGTCGCGTGCAGGGCTACTAGCTAATGTTTAGCCCTTCACAAATTCAGACCGTTTTGGAAAGCGATAAAGTAACTAAAAAATAAACCATATCCTATAGCACAAGTTGTTACTGTGATTTTATTAGAACAGTAATATAGCTTTCTACCTGACAGTTTTATATTCTGTAATTTAAAGTGGGTAACCCCTTAGTGACGACGTTAAATAACCCAGTTATTTCCTGGGTGATTAAAATGAAAAGCATCGTTTATCTTTTTTACCGAAATAATGACGTGCTTCTCCTTCACATGTTGTCCGGTTGGTCACGTTTCCTACAGTGTTACTAACCTGTAGATGCTGCAGTCAGCTTAGACCTTCCCCGATGATCCAGATGTTAGCATGCTGGTTGAATGTATCTGAATTGACACTTAGATAAATCCACTAAGACCTCTTACCAGAAACACCTTACACCTTAACAACTTACATGTGTTCTTCTAAATCTTCTACCTCTTTGTAGGGCCAAACCCCAACCTATGAGTGCTAAGGATGTCAGGACAGAAACGGTCATATGACCCCTGCAGCTCCAGCTCTTCGAGCGGACCCCCGGAGAAGCGGCGGGAACGTGAAGCAGGGGATGATGGGGCTGGGGTGGGAGCAGGAGGAGGGAGCACTGCTGTGGAGACGGTCATCAAACTGGGTGGGGTGTCTAATCTGGTGAGTTTGCTTGCCTGTGCATTTCTGCCTTAAAGTTTGTGTAAAATATTTTTTGGCTATGGGCAAATTCTTGAGTCAAGATGGTGCTAAATATGGAGTTAGGTACAGGTTATTTGGCACATTTAATAATATGATACTATAAGAAGTTTTGCCCATCAGAATTACAAGATTTTTGCTTAATCGTCCTGGATTATACTGCATTCTTATAATACTTGTCTAATTTTAATTGGTCTTGTTTTACTAATTAACAAGCATTTTCTGAAAGCTCATATTGCAGGATTGCAAACATGACTGCTGGTGGCAGTGTCTCAGATGAACTCAAAGTTAAATAATATAAAAGGCAGACAAATTAGCTACGAAGTTTAAACCAGATTTTGCTCCTATGTTCTCTTTCGATTGTTTTAACAGGAGGAGCAGGACATTAAAGCTCTCCAAGTGAAGAACCGAAAATTGGGGGAAGCTCTCGATCAACGACAGGTACTTCCGTCATACTCTTTAGTTTATTGTGTGTTGTGTACATTTACGATCTCCATGTGAAAGTGTTCTAGAGCAATTAACAATTTATTTCAACCTCCTTATGCCGAAATCACACCTTGCCAGAGCGCAGTTTCACCTCCTTCAACGATACCCTTTTTTTCTTAAGGTCTCGTAATTTTGTAAAATATCGGTTTAATAAAAGGCCACTTTTGCACTACACATCGTGTTTTTTCATCAGCTTTACTCTTCATTTTTATTAGGTCTGACCAGGTATTCAGTTCTTGTATGAATAAGATATTCCTACATGACACCTTGATTTCTGTCCCGTGTTTTTGTATTTTGATGTCATTTCACTTACCGTACTGCTGTAGATTCTAATTTAACCTCAGTAAAGGGGTTTTGCAAAATCTTATTGAAGTGACATGTAGATCTTCACTTTTAACTCTTTATTTAAGTGAAGTGAAAGCGCTTAATTGTCATTGTTGACACACCACAGCACATAGTGCACAACAATGAAATGTGTCCTCCGCATTTAACCTGCATGTGACATCGTGACATAGCAGGGGGCAGCTAATTCAGCCCTCGGGAAGCAGTGCTTGGGGGCAGAACCTTGCTTGTTGGGGATTCGAACCAGCATCCTTCCACTCACAAGCGCACTTCCCTAACCATTAGGCCACCACTGTCTAATATGTCATTGATGCCATCCAGCGTGTCCCCTTTTCACTGTGATCCTGATGTTAAAGCATGGATGGACGGACGGAGTTTAGACTGTTTTTGTGTATCTGGGAGCAGTGCCTTGCTCAGGGCACCTCAGTGGTGCCATGCTGTTCGGGGATTTGATCCAACCACCTTTCAATCACAAACACGCTTTTCTAACCATTAGGCCACCACTTAATTGTATATATATATTTTTTTTAATTGTCAGCTGCATAATCTAAGCAGAATGAATGAATCGGTTCCCTGCTATGATGAATTTTGGTTTATTCATTATTTTGGTATTTAGGTAATAGAGGATGAATTGAGGGAGAGAGCTGAGAGACTGGAGACACGGCAGGCCACCGATGATGCCAGTCTGCTAATCCTGAACCGATACTGGAGCCAGGTAATCCAGGCTGAACAGAAAGTGAATGTAGCAAACTCTGTAGCTTTGCAGCTATTCACTCAGCCTTCTTGTACCTCTGTCACAGTTCGATGAAAATGTGCGTCTTATTGGCCGGCGCTATGACCAATCAGGAAGTGAGCCTGCAGATCAGCCATCTGCAGAAGGGCGGAGCCTCAAGCCAGAGACCCCAGAGCCGGATGGGGACTCCAACCAGGAGAGGGTCAGAGACCGAGGTAAGATGGGGAGTGTGGCCATCAATCCAAGGATGTGTGGTTTAGAAACATGGCAAGAAAGGCTCGTTCTGTGTGTATATCCATCATCCAGATAATATGCTTAAACGAGGATGAGAATACTTCTCAGTAAGCAATTGAATGTTAGCAATTTAGGTTTTTATTCTGCTTTGTCATTTCTTCTGGAAGACAGCCATCTCTGATAATAGTAGAATTTTGTCGACAGCATAGTGTATTACAACTTTGTGTTGCCTTGGATTCTCATTTCGGGCTCTTCCAGCTTGAACATGGTCTCTGCCTACATGTGAACAGTCTGTTTGGCCATATCGCAATAGTGTAGCTGTCCGTCACGTGTCTGTTACTGTACACATGCTGTCTTACTAGTCAGACATAGACAGGGGGTCATTAAACAGCTGCCAGCGCTGCCCTTTCTCCTGCACCGTTACACTAAGCAATGCACCCGCTTAATCCGCTTACAGGGGTCTCTCCATCAGTGTACAGGCAGTCCTCAGATTAAGAACCCCCCGCTTAATCCACCTACAGGGGTCTCTCCATCAGTGTACAGGCAGTCCTCAGATTAAGAACGCCCCGCTTAATCTCCTTATTGGGGTCTCTCAATCAGTGTACAGGCAGTCCTCAGATTAAGAACGCCCCGCTTAATCTCCTTATAGGGGTCTCTCCATCAGATTAAGAACGCCCCGCTTAATTCGCTTACAGGGGTCTCTCCGTCAGTGTACAGGCAGTCCTCAGATTAAGAACGCCCCGCTTAATCCGTTTACAGGGGTCTCTCCATCAGTGTACAGGCAGTCCTCAGATTAAGAACGCCCCGCTTAATCCGCCTACAGGGGTCTCTCCATCAGTGTACAGGCAGTCCTCAGATTAAGAACGGCCTGCTTAATCCACTTACAGGGGTCTCTCCATCAGTGTACAGGCAGTCCTCAGATTAAGAACGCCCGATTTACAGACAACTTGTGTTTTCAAATAGACTGCCGTGAAGCCTAAATTGAAAATTCGGGTTAAATATAATGCTTCGTAATATTGAACGCATGAACTGCTCTTTGATGCTCAAGAAAACATGTATGGTATCAGTAGTGCATTGGTTCAAGGAACATTTCGGTGTTTAGTTACTTTTATTATTACTGTTTAATAATGATTATAATTTTATATTGCGTTATAATTTTTCTGCCTTAACTACAAATTTCACTTTGAACGAATCTCATTCATAACCTGGAAACGACCTTATATTAGTTACTACGGATCTTAATGGATCGTAAATGCAATCAGGCTTGACTCCATCAGGCGTGACTCAACGTAAGACAGCAGCAACAATGTGTCCTGCACTGATCGTCACAGGGCACCAAGGAGAAGCGGCCCCTTCCTTCCTCGCCACTCTGGCCAGCAGCACCAGCGAGGAGATGGAGGCGGAGCTACAGGAGCGGCTGCAGCAGAGCTTGCAGCTGGTTGGTCGGGTGGTGGACATCTACGAGAGCCTTAAGAGCACCGCCGACTTAATGGAAAAGAATCAGGATGCGGGGGCAGGTGAGGAAGCACGGGCGGGGGGGGGGGGCTGCACTCAGCGTGAAAGATGTGGGTAACACCTGTGGCCTTAAGAGAATGGCTTCATGCCTTCCTTAATATGCTAAAAATGTAAAAGGGGAAACATTAATTAGTACATAACTTGGTAATAGGAATACTTGAGATGACTTGCGTATATACAGTACTGTGCAAAAGTCTTAAGCAATCATAGATGACTTTAAATGATTTTCATTTTGTCGTAGAACTGTGAGACTGTCTGTTAAAATGTGTCTGCTTAGAGATTTCAAAACCTCTCCTAAAGTCATTCCATTATGTTCAGTAACCATCCAGTGCATCCATCTGTGTTTTGAATTTTGGTACAGTAGGGCAACAAAATGTGCTTTGATTTTTTTTTTTATTAAAACTGCAAAAATATTATAAGAACAGTTGTAATCTGAAGGCCATTTGTCTGTAGCCATGTCTGAATAACAAAATCTGAGAGGCTAACTTGCATAGAAAAAGTAAAAATGTAAAATAAAAAATACTAAAACTAAATCCTATTTTCCCAGCTACCAAATATGGTCGCATGTCTGTCACAATAAACCGCCCTATGATTTTAGTTATTATTATTATTATTTCTTTTTTAGCTTGGTCTGAATTTCCTAGCGAAAGTGGCAGAGGCTGCCTTTGCCCTGCTTCGCTCGCCACGCTCTTGGGGGATGTTGGCATGTTGGGTGTTTTTCCAACAACGTATAACAGAGCCGACAGACAGTGTAGCTCTTATCAAATACTTTCTCTCTGGTGTTGGTGTGATGTTTTGAGAAACAAAATGTACCCAAACTACTGATGTAAGTAACATGGGGGGGGGTTTCAATGCTGAACATCTACTTGTTAATTTTTTAAGTGAACTTGTTAAGTTTTGCCCATTTCAAGAAACAAATTCGTTTCATTGTGTTTTCTCAAGCAAAACTGATGTAACTGATCGGCGCATGTTGAATATGTGCACCATGACAGCACTTGTTTTTGCTTCAGATGTAGACCTCAACTGCAGTTCAGCAAAAACTTAAAAAAATATATATATGATACATGTCGAATCGGCAAACAAATATTACCATAATATTGATTCAGGAGCTCTGCCAGTACCAACTCTACCCCACCTAATGTTGAATTGTGTTTTTACTCTGGACAAATATACACTTATGCTAAGATGAATAGCTTTAGACATTGTCTTTGACTGCCTAAGACTTTTGCACAGTACTGTATATCTGTGGGTACTTTGTCATTTTCCGGTGTTTGAAGGCTTGTTATGCTATGGCTGGACATTTATCATAACACTGACGTGTAATTAATATTTGCTTATAAAATACACACCGTGATTATCATCATTTCTCTGCCTGTGTTGACAGAGGGCAGTATCTCGGAAATTGTTTCCCAGCTAAACAGTCTGCTGGTTAGTGAAAACGAGCGGCTCCGTCAAGTGACGGAAGAGCTGCAACAGAGGCACAGTCATATGACCAGTGAGGTAATTATATTTACCAGGTTCAAATCTGACGGCACGTAAACTTCCGTCGTAGTAAAATCGCGTCAACAACCATACAGCGGTGAAGTGGAATTACTGTAATTGTAAGAATGCTGGGTGGAGTCTGAGTTCATCGGTCTGTGTCACAGTCTCGGACTTTGGGCCGGGCCGTGTCGCGGGCCGACAGCCGGATCAGCGAGCTCCAGGTTCTGATCGAAGACCTGCAGTGGGACATGGAGAAGATCCGGCGACGGGAGAACCGCCTCAACGCCCATCTTGGGGAGGTGTTGGAGAGGGTACGTCGGCACCGTCGGTCCTTGTGTGTCTGGAGACGCGTACTTGGCTCTTTCTGCTTGATCATGGTTTCTGCCTACAGGTGAACAGTAAAGGCTACAAGGTGTGCGGAGAAGCCAGCAGCGTTTGTGGGACCATCACCATCAACAAGCGGAAGGTAAGGAACTCGGGTCGTGGCGTCGCGGAGCCCCCCGCCAGCTTTCCGTTCGCATCTCCCCTTTTCTCTCCCTGATCCCTGATAGTTATTCTTCCTCACAGTTTGAGGAGATGAACAGCGAGTTGGAGGAGAACAGGGAGCTGGCAGAGAACAGACTCAGCGAGCTGCAGAAGCTCCAGCAGGACCTGCAGAACGTGTACCAGGAGAACAATAACATGAGGGTCAGACCTCCACGTCGCTCTGCTTTCGGTTACTTTTCCTTGCAAACTTATGTCACTGTATAAGTAAACAAGGCTTTTGGAAAACACCGTCTTTCAAAGCGTTATTTAGGTGTCAGCTAGTCACTTTATGTGTTTATTGTGCTGTGTCCAGCCCCTCTGTTGAATCAGAATCCTTTAACTCACCATGTGCATAAAGTATAAGAAATTTGTTTTGGTGGTGGCATAAGTATACAATTTAAACATCACTGTTGCCTCAGACCTCTGGGACCAGGGTTTGAGTCTCCGCCTGGGTTCCATGTGTGTGGAGTTTGCATGTTCTCCCCGTGTCGTTGTGAGGTTTCCTCCGGGTACTCTGGTTTCCCCCCACAGTCCAAAAACATGCTGAGGCTTTATAAAAAGTTAGAGATAATAATAATAAGAAGAAAATGTGCTATTAATAAGCTTTGAGTCAATGGGGGTATAGAATACAGTGAGTAACTAATTACGGAAAAGTCATGGTGGAAAGTGTCTAAACCCCTGGCAGAAACACTGTGAGTCACTGGCACGCTATTGTCCCCCCCCCACCCCACCCCCGCATTTGTCCCAGGTGGAGCTCTGCTGCCGTGCCGAGGGGGTGGTGAGAGAAACCTCCGAATACCGCTGCCTGCAATCCCAGTTCTCCGTCCTCTACAACGAGTCCCTGGTTCTGAAGGCCCAACTGGACGAGACTCGAGCCAGGCTCAGCACCACCAGAACGGCTCGGCTCAGGCAGTTAGACCACATGGAGGTACTGCTGGGTGAACCTGATGTCTCCGCTGTAGTGTAGTGTAGTGTAGTGTAGTGTAGACTGTTTACCATGGTTTTTGTAGAACAAGCATCCTGTTGCAGGAAACTCAGTGTTTTTAATATCTTCATAGTTTTTGAATACAGATGTATCGTTATGTTAGCGATGCACCGTTTTGACTGATACTGTTCACCGATATATTTTTGTCCAATTTCCGCAATTCCGATTCCGGCTAACCTCTAAGCTACCTGCCAAGCTGGGGGGTGGGCATGAGGTGCCAGCCCTGGAACTTAGCAGAATAACGTTACGTTGTTTTTTTTATTCTGTGGAAAAAAAAGATCAATGATAAAGAATTAAAAACTTGCCATGGGCCGTATTAAACATATCGATTGGCTAGAAAATGAATTAATTTGATTGGTGGCTATGCTAGCAAATATTTATCTGCAAAGCGCTAGGCAAGTTCGTGTCAAAAATATTTATGTGCACAAGTGTGAATTCGCACTCGCAGGTCGGTATTTGCAAGAGGACTTGGATTTGTAATACAAGTTTTGTACTTAAAAACCATTCTATCTTTTGTAAAAAATATTTTTTATGAAGATGTTTGGTTCCGCATTTACAAAAAATATTGACGTGAATTTGCAAAATGTTTTTCACGTTCATTCACAAATCTTTATGTACAAGTACAGATCACGTGACGCGTATTTCTGTTCAGTGTTTTGCGAAAGAAAATTGTGTTTGGTGCGAGCAAATTTCATTTTTCGGTTGCAGATTGGAAAATACACATACAAATATATATGGCACTATTCTAACTCCATAGCTGACAGAGTCCCTCATCCTCCTGTGCGGAAAATGGTTCATTATCCAGTTCAATCTTCTCCGTTATTTCAGTATTTGTCTTTAGCTCTGATGTGGATAACTTTCAAAACTGATAAAATTTAAATATCAGAATAATTGAATAATTATGAATCTCCGTGTTACGTCCCTGATGCATTATGTTTTTTTTTTTTTTTACGGTGAGATTGTTACGTTTTGTTGCAGAATGACGAAGTCTCTCTCCAGAGGAAGGTTCGCACTGAGGTGATCCAGCTGGAGGACACGTTGGCTCAGGTGCGCAAGGAGTACGAGATGCTGAGGATCGAGTTCGAGCAGACCTTGGCGGCCAATGAGCAAGCAGGTAGGGAACTGGTGGGTGGGGAGGGCGCGTCCGAGGGGACGTGATTTGCTCAAACTGGTTATACGATGCCATCGTGATGCTTGAGTGACAGGGTAATGGCGTGTCATGCGGTGACATCAGCGTACGATTTGCCTGTTTTCCTCAGGGCCCATTAACAGGGAGATGCGTCACCTGATCAGCACCCTGCAGACGCACAACCAGCAGATGAAGGGCGAGGTGCTGAAGTACAAGCTGAGACTGAGGGAGGCCCAGGCGGAGCTGAATCAGGTGACGGGTCACATGGAGGGTCCAGGGAGGCCAGGCGGGGGCGCCACAGGGTCTCATTTGATGCTAAAGTCACTCTCCTTTGCCTGATAGGCCAGAGCCTTGAAAGGCAGCTCTATCCTCCACTCACAGTCCAGCACAGAGCTGGACGTCAAGGAAGAGACCGCCTCTCCCCTAACGCCAGCGCCTTCCTGTGACGTTCCTGTGAAGGCGGAGCCCGACAATGGATCTGCCACACCCACCAGTATAGGTGGGTCTCCCTCCGCTTTATCGCTTGGGTGTTGATTTCATTGTAATATTTGTTAAATATCAATTAATTATACATCATGGATATTGACCTTCAGAGAAGACGGGCACCACCGTTGGTGACTCGTGCCTCGAGCTGGGCGATATCATATCGATATTATGTGGTGCATGTGCAATAATCACCAGGGCTTCAGATCAAAGGCATAGGATTTAGCCGGACACCAACTTTTCGGTACTATACGGACATTTATTTACGCCCAATATTTGGATGAACTTGCGGATAAACAAGGTAAAAAGATGCTGCTGGTGTTGGAGGTACTTTCGCAGTTTAAAGTCTGACAAGTTTATTAAACTTACTAACTTTTGGGCGTGATAAAATGCCTCATAAATATTTTAGTCATACTATTAATCTGCTTAACTAATTGTGGCCGCAAATAAACATCCGTATACTACCGAAAGGCTGGCGTTCAGCTAAATGTTTTGCCTGTCATCTGAAGCCCTGGTGATTATTCGGCATGCACGATATAATACCGATATAATATCGCTCGGCCCTACTTGCGCCCTACATTTCGATACTACTTCTCACACGTTCTTCTCTGTGTCTTCAGGACCAACTGTGAAGACAGAGCCAGGGGCAGATGGAGAAGGGACGATAAAGGAGGAAGAGAAGGAAAAGGAGAAAGAGAGAGAGAGGGAGCGAGAGAGGGAGAGAGAAAGGGAGCGTGAGCGAGAGAAAGCTGCCCGCGGAGGATCAGGTGGACCAGTGAAGGAGGAGAGGGAGAGGCCTAGCACAAGCAGCCAATCAGAGGAGGGCTCGGCTGAACGATGTGCTGTGATTGGAGGACCAAAGAGGAAGGAAATGGAGCAACTGAAGATTGTCAGAGCAGAGCTGAAGTACGTTGTTTACCATCAGAATCTAACTCAGGTGTTATGTGAAAATACACAAAAAAGTAGTTTGACAGTCTCAACCAGGATAATTATAAACAGACCATGATTGAAACAGACTGACAGACCAGTGCTTGTGTTATTGCTTCGATTATGATCGCTGTTTAAATCTGAAATGGTGCATGGAGTAAATGTAGGAAAGGAGGCATTTCACAAATAAATTACTGACGTGCAGTTCAGCAGAGTTAAGGAGCAGGAACAGGTCTGAGTGAGAGGAAAATATTGATTTAATTGATTGGTGTGTTTGTGACGTTAATCATTAATTGGTAGGACAGCAATTCTTTTGCCCCACCAGATGCTTTTGAGCGATTCTTTTGTTTGGGGTCAAATTACACCTTTTGTTTGATTTCTTTGTGAATTTACTCTGATAAAGTTGTTTGGTTAAGTTTTTATTGTAAAGTGCCAGATAAACACTGGACAGCTGATTATCAGTAACTGACTTACCGAATATCCACTAATATTTTAGCATGAAAATAGTGTTAGGGGTGATTGTAAAATTTTCAGTCGTATTGGTGGCTGTGATGAAGACCCCAGGCGACGACACCTCTTTTCTCACCAGGAAGGCTCAGGAGTCCCAAAAAGAGATGAAGCTACTCCTGGACATGTACAGGTCAGCGCCCAAGGAGCAGCGGGACAAAGTGCAGCTGATGGCGGCCGAGAAGAAGGCCAAGTCTGAGGTGTGAGCCTGGTACACGCCACGCGCTTGCGTAAACAGTGTGCCCTGTTCGTTCAGTGATTTCGACATCAGCCTTCGTATTTACATCTCGGAAAGAAAAAGTGCTGTACCGTCATTTTGTTTACCCTAGCTAACTTTGACGCATTTTGCTGAAGCCCTCGGTCTCGTGCGTTTGCAGTAACCATACGGCATTGTCCATTGGCCCCCGCCTTACAAGCGACTGGTCAGCGTTTGGTGAAGGAATTGTGCTGGTAGACTCCGGAACAAATGTGGGATTTTAATGATTTAAAATGAAAGGGTTAGGCATTTGAGGTTCTGAGTGGTCCTGCCCTCCGTCAGGCTGAGGAGCTCAAACAGCGCTTGCGGGAGCTGGAGGAGAGGGAGAGGAGGGAAGGGAAGAAGATGGCGGACGAGGAGGCATTGAGGAAGATCCACTTAGTAGAAGAACAAATCGACATTCTCAACAAGAAACTCTCCCTGGCCAAGCAGGTGTGTATGCCGTGGCTTTCTGTCAGTGCACGAGGACGTGCCCATGTTTGTGCGTGTGCCCACGTGGCCATCCTCTGCCTCAGGAGGAAGATGCGCTGCTCAGCGAGATGGACGTGACCGGCCAGGCCTTTGAGGACATGCAGGAGCAGAACATCCGTCTCATGCAGCAGCTGAGGGAGAAGGACGACGCCAACTTCAAACTGATGAGTGAGAGGATCAAATCCAACCAGATCCACAAACTGCTGAAGGAGGAGAAGGAAGAGCTGGCCGACCAGCTGCTGACACTGAAGACTCAGGTGCAGGAGCTGCAGGCCACTCTGTAGTCTTAAGTCTTTTTTCCCAGCAATTAATTACATTAATTAAAAGTGAAATGGTAGAGGCTTTACAGAAGTTATTGTGAACATCAATGAAAACAAAACAATGGAATTACAACTTGTTGACATTTGCTACTCATGTGAAGGGAATTCATTCCCAGATGTTAACAGATACCGGTCGCGAGTGCGTCTTACGTTGCATCACATGGTTCCCTTTTTTCTGTAAGGTCGATGCCCAGCTGCAGGTAGTCAGAAAACTGGAAGAGAAGGAGCGTCTTCTACAGGGCACCATTAGTGCTGCAGAGCGAGAACTGGCACTGCGGACCCAGGCCCTGGAGATGAACAAACGCAAGGTCAAGCAGAGCTGCGTGCTCCTCTTTATAGTACAGTCCCAGCTGAAATACTGGTAAAGCAAGAAGAAGTATCATCGAGTGCAATTAGTGAGACACAAAGGTCATATTTATGCTCAGTATCCCTATTGATCTATCCATCTTTTAATTACCTGAGCTGTGGAGGAGGGGCTTAATCCAGAAATAGTTTGGGGCCCAAGACTGGGCTCCACTCTGGACAGACATGCATGCACTCATATTACGGGCAGTTAGTGCCAAGTAACCTCATTATGTGCACAATACTGCACTGTATTGTACATTGAGGAAACCCACATGATCCGTGAAACTCCGCCCCCTAACTTTGGGGTGTATCTGCCTAATAATCGTTGCTTAACATTAATACCGGACTAAAAGCTTTGATTATGTATGGTATAATATTCACAATATTTATTTATAGTATGGTCAGTGATTCCAAAATCATGGCAGTTTGTAATGTGATATGTCAATAAATCATTTATACTCAGAATGTTGTTACAGAAGCTACGTCACGCTGATATATGTGCAAAGACAGTAAGTTGCCCTGCTACGCTTGTGTGTTTGACTGTGACCCTCCCTCGTAATGCTTGTATTCCCCCCCCCGCCACCTCCACCCCACCAGGCCCAGGATTCGGCGCTGCTCTCAGAGGAGATCCGCACTCAGCTGGATAGTGTTCAGCAAAGGCTCAACGGCGTCCGCGAGGAGGTGATCGAGAACAGCATTTCCCGCGAGAAGGAGTCCTTTAACTCCCGCCGAGCCCAGGCACGTAGGAGACAAGACCAGTGACGTGTCCCGTGTGTTCACGAAGGTTTAGGCTATGAACAGTGAGCGGATTCACTTGCTGCACCAGCAGTCATTGGTCCTGGTGATGTAAATATCACAAAGAGACAGTCTTTGGAAGATCACAGAAGTAACGTGTGATATTCAAAAACAGTCTAAACTCCGTCTGTCCATCCGTGCATAAGAATCAGGGTCACAGTGAGTGAGAGACACCCTGGATGGGATAAGTGACATATTAAGCAGTAGTGGCCTAATGGTTAGGGAAGCGTGTTTGTGAGTGGAAGGTTGCTGGTTCAAATCCCCAAACAGGGTACTGCCCCCAAACACTGTTCCCCAGGTGCTGAATTACCTGCCCACTTCTGTGTCACATATGGGTTAAATGCAGAGGACACATTTCATTGTTATCCACTGTGTGCTCTTGTGTGTCAACAATGACAGTCATTTTCACTTCACATCATTTTCACAATTTCATACCAGCTCACCTCTGGTAGTTTTAATAGGTTGGCAATATCTAGTACTTTCCAATGTACCAATTCCTACACTATGTCAACGGTTTTCTACTACACTAATAATTTTCTATAATCGTTTTCAGGAGGACATCTCCAAGTTGAGGAGGAAACTCGAGAAGGCCAAGAAGCCTACGGAGAACATTTCAAACTGTGACGAAATTCTCAATCAGGAGATTAATGAGTACAAAGTAGGCGCCTGCCCTCCCTGTCAGAGGATGAGTGTCTCGTGATGTTTCCTCAGCCTAGTCAACGAGCCTCTGTAACTCCGTCCCCTCTCTCTCTCCCACCCCTCGTAGGCACGTCTCACCTGTCCCTGCTGCAACTCGCGTGTGAAGGACGCCGTCCTGACAAAGTGTTTCCACGTCTTCTGCTTCGAGTGTGTGAAGACACGGTACGACACGCGTCAGAGGAAGTGTCCCAAGTGCAACGCCGCTTTCGGGGCTAATGACTTCCACCGCATCTACATTGGATAGATTCCCAGTGAGCGGAGCTTATGGGGTGTGGTAGGGAACTACTTTGCCCCTGGTAGAAAAATGTGATACAAATGGACAGTAAGACCGAGGTATGTGATTGTGCTAGAATTTCAAATAGCTACTTCCCATCACTGAGGTTGTGGGGGTCGAAGAATAGGTTGTATAAATTTAGCCGAAACGTTAAGCGCACAGCCTGTCTCAGGCGTAATCCAGCGGAGCGCCCTCTTCAGGAACCTCAGGAGAGCCGTGGGAGGGTGCCCTAAACAGCAAGCAAGGGCTCCTGAACTCCGAAGCAAAAAGCAATTATATCAGTATGAAACTAGTATATTGAGTAACTGATTTGAAGAGAAAATACACAGGACTTAAGCTCAAAAGTCGGGCAACCTGAGTTTGTCTGCCTCTTTTTGTTTTTTTTTCATGATTATAATTATTCATTTTTATTTGAAAGCTGCTTTAAGTAGTTGTATTGGTTTCTGTTCTCCTTATGTTTCAGATTTGTAATTGCTTATTTGCAATTAATAAAAAAAGACGATAATACATGTTTGTGTATCGGCTGTGTATTTTGGGGCGGGGGTTACAGTAATTTCTCGTGGTTTGATGCGCAGTGGTTAGAGCGGAACCACAAATCCCAGGATCCTTCCCTTTCGTACGGCTCATTTGGGTGGCATGCAGGCGGATGCCGAGCTGGAAAATTTAAACGCGGCGAGTCTGTGGGAAAGCGGCGTGTGCGTCGCTCCAGGGGCGCCCAAAACTATCTTCAGGTCATTTCATATCCGCCAAACAATAGCAGCTTCCTGCTGGCTTTGCCGATTGAAAACGCCTTCAACTACAAAGACAGGCATAAAAGAGATTTAAACGCCTGCAATCAGCGCGGCGTTATCCAGCTCTACCGCCGCCTCTTTTGTTTTAAACGTCAAACTTGGAAAATTCCTCGGAGAAGCAGCGTGCGACTTTTTTCTTCTGCGGATTTCTCAATATATTTAAAGTATAGCCGTATTATTCGGTCAGTCTCTATTTTTAACTTTGTTCAATACTAAATATAGCTATTTAATGGTAACAGTAACGCTTGTGTCCTTGGTCACGGTGTGAAAAGGCTTGAGATGCAGTTTTGCGGCGTTGCCAAGTTGTAATTAAATATAAGGGTGGAATCTTCCAAAAGTGCATTTAACCAATTTAGCGTTTGCCAAATATCGCTATAGACTTGTTTTATTATTGGTGTTGTGTTTCCAAGACATTAGCGACGGCTGGAGGGTGGGAGTTTATTCTTATCTGCCTGTCGACTCAGTTGGGCGTGCTGTCATTTGTTACTAATAATAAATTGAACAACCTGATCGGTATTAAGTTTGTTTTGCGTGTTTAGTTTTTCTTTTTTTGCGGAAATACATGAGCCGATTGTGCATTAAAACCCCTAAGAAACCGAATGTACAAAATATAATCATTTAGTGATTGAATTAGTTTTGCGTACGTCCAACACTTAGTCATTATTGATATTAAAATGGCTGTACGAGGGATTTGCAAAGTACGCCTCAGTCTGCTGGCTTTAGCTGTGATCACGCTTTCCGGAGTGGTGCCCCCATGCACCGCGGATGTGGGGGCTTCCCAGACCCCTAATGAGCTGCTGGCGGGACTGCGGCTTGTCCTGGACGAAGCGTGCGGGAAAGCACACCAGCTACTGGTGTCCGTCGTCGGCTCGCGGGTCATCGACACCACCACTGAGGTGAGAAAGGGAGGCGGTATCAGCAACATTATCGCTGGGTGCGATTCTCTAAACCCTCCTATGTGAAAGGCCTGTCCTTGCTGCCAGACACTTCAAACATTTGGAAATCTGGCGTCTTTGATTCTGACACTTGTAATCCTCAGCTTTTCCTTTCCTGCTTGGCGCGGTGCTCTTCCATACCGCCCTATAACTGCCTTATAACTTACCTTTTGTCTTTTGTCTCCTTAACCCTGTACCTGGTCTGCTGTGGCTTTACTCTCCCTCCTGCACATCCCCTCCTCACACAGAATGCTAAATTGTGCCTTCGCTCTTTGTTTGACCAGGAGAAACTAGAGGCCTTATCGGAGGTGAGAACCTGAAATGACTTTTGTTTGTATTTATGTATAGCTCTGCTGAGCTGTTGCAGTCTGAACAATGCAGATACTGTACAACAACAGGTGCATGAATGGCAGCTGTCGTTGCTGGTCTTCCCTGCAGCTGTGAAGCAGGCTGAGAGATCTCAGCTGTTTTCATACGTTACAAGTGTGCTTTGATAAAAACCTGTGTTTAGGTGAATTTTGCAAACCCTAATGCGCTACATTTAAGGTCCTCCCTCCATATGACTGAGTACCACATGTAGGGAGAGAAAACTGCTGCATATGTGATGGTCTGAACTCTCCCCTCCCTAGTACTTTAAAGTGGCAGTCGGATTTCTGTCGACGGGAGCAGCCAGTGGGTTGAACGTGATTGCCGTCTATGTCACCGAGGTCCTGAGTGCGACTGGAGTGTCAGGTGAGATACGCGTCGCTGGTATGTGATCTTGCTGCGGCACGTGGATCCCGCTGCCGCTGCGGCATTCAAGTAGCTCTGCCTCGACAAACGACTTGTGCAAATAGCTGGATCCCCCGCCCTCTCCGATCCCCCGCTTGGAGCCAGAAAAACCGGTTAGTTTAATTAAAAACGAACATTCTTCCCAGAGATCCCAAAAATAAACACCTGATGTCGTGTGAGAAATCAAACAGTCCTCATGGCTTTTAAGACGTGATATTTTTGCTTAAACTGGGTTTGAAAAATGCAGCGATTGAGCAGAATCAGGGCACTTTGTGATGGACGTTTTCTCTCCTTGTTTGCAGTCAAGCTGCCGTTTCCGCATTTCACTGCAGAAGGGGTCGCCTTTGTCGCTCAGTGGGCTCTGCTGGCGGTGATTGGTTACTGGGTTCTCTCCCTGGTTCTGCATTTGGTTCTGTGCATCCTGAGGCGGGTTCTTTGGCTTCTGAAGCTGAGCATTGCCCTGTGGCTCTTCATGGTCATCGTGAGCGACACCAGCGCAAACACCAACACCACTGCCTGGCGTCTGGGGGCCTTGGTGTTCACGTGTGCCCTGCTGGGTCTGGCCCGAGTCGGGTCTGAGCAGGACAGATCCAGCAGTCTGGAGAGACGTGTGAAAGGTTTGGAGGGATCGATGAAGAGGATCGAACGCAATCTGAAGCAATAATGTATGTCTGGAGGTGGCGTTGGGTCAGTGCGCTTGACAATCTGTAATAAAGCTGTCTTTATTACATGCTTGGGAATGTTGTCTTTCACTCTTTATGATGTCATGTAGAATGCATGCAGAAATGATAGGGGTTACGTGTGGTTTGTGCTGATTGGTTGTTTCCGAGCAAATAATATGGAAATTATTGGTGACGGATAAAATGCATTTATGGATAATTATAGCTGAAAAAATAAACCTCCACAAAGCAAGGATTTAAAGTGCAGGGTTTAGAAATTCATTTGAATTACTCAACGTCTGTTAAAGCAAAACATGCTACTGTCTTTTGCCCATTGACATGGAATACAATGAAATATTAAAAGTGACCAAATGGAAGATATCCTATGTGATGGATAAATGACTTCATATTGCTGTCGTCTTATTCAGTTGATTATAAACATAGAACATACTACTCACTGCTTGGGACAGTAAGTTTAGGAGCTGAACCAGTGACTATTCCCGTGTGAGGTCACAGTGACATTGTTCCGCCCCTGATTTGCATCCTCAATACAGAGAAACTCAGGGTGGGATTCTTGAAGGCATGTTTCTGTACCAACACTGTCATAAAAAATGAAAAAAGAAAATAGAGAAAAAAATGTGAGGAATCTGTTCAACTGTCAAATAGGATGGAACAAGCATACCCGGTGTTCTGTCGTAAGGGGTCATCCATTACATAAATGTGCACTTTTGCATGTAGAACAAAGAATGTGTACCTCTTCATTCTTGTACTACCTCATCTTTGGCCCCGAGGGGGGGGGGGGGGTGTAAAAAGGAAGTTGGACCACAATATGTAGCATTTTTCCAATACCTGTGGTGTACTGGGTATCAGGGTCCAGAGCCCATGGGCACAAGGCAGAGGACAACCCAGGATGAGGTGCCGTCATACCCCCTTCACACCAATGGCCAATTTGATAGTTAACCTTAGCATGTTTTCTGGGAGGGGGAAGCTGGGTACCCAGAGGAAACCTCACCACAACACGGAGAACATAGAAACTCCACGCACACAAAGCCATGGCCGAGACTCAAATCCTGGTCCCAGAGGTGGGAAACAATAGTACTAACCACTGTCCCAACCCTGTCCATTATTTTCCAACACTAATCAGTATAGAGTCACTGAGAGCCAGGCCTAGGAAGAACGGAGAAAGCTGGGGTGTTTTCTAATGGAATCCCGGTCTTAGGCTATCGTAAATTGAGAGCAATTAATTTATATTTCATGTTTTGAATTGTGAGAGGGAGGCCATATCAAATCAGGGTGAATTCCACAGACAAAGCCGGTGGCAACGCGGGAGGGCACCGTGCTACGGGGTGTTGGTACAATGCTCTTGGTTTTACATACAGTTCCCTGCGACAGTACCTTTTAAAGCGCGTGGTGACGTAATGGAGATTATTTCCGGCGACCGTCCAGTAGATGGCGCACAGAGGAAAGTCGCGCGCTGGAGATACTGTATGATGCGCTACTTTTACCGAGTTTAACCCCAATCATGCGATTTGCGTATGTGCTGCATGAGAACCATGCACGTAAATATGCTTTAGTCACAAAACCACTGCACGAGGATCCTGTCTCTACGGTAACATCGAGGAGATGCTATACGATAATTAGCCGAGCCTGAGATACAGGTGAGTTTTTGCTAATGAAGGTAATATATCAGCGTACTATCCCAAATACATCGATGCATCTTCCAGTTTATCATAAAGCATAGTGCGTTTTCTTGCTGTGTTGCACAGTTGCACGGTAATGCAATATATACGTCGCATATTTGAAATACCAAATAATCGTCAGTGATTGTTGATTTGTAAAATTCATTGATGAAATGGAACATGGACACTTCTGATGTGGGGATCAGTTATATGATATGTTTAACGGCAAAATGTTATTTTTTAATGGTGTCCATTCGGACAGTTTACCTGTTGTTTTATTTCATTCCGGGCTGTGTTTTCCCATATTGATGTATTTCGGGGGTTAGCGAGTGACTTTATGGGTACAGAACGTGCTTTATGGCATTAAATGGCCTTCGTGTACGTATTTTCACAGTCACTTTGAATTGTAACGCTTTTAGTGCAACACGTACTGTGCCGGTTACTGATACGACTTGGATGCTAGATAAATTATGGTCAGAGACAGCAGTACGACCCACCGTACAGTACTATAATAAGCACTCTTTCTTAGATGTCATTACCTTCTGAATAGTGATACGGTTGTCTGGTGTGGGGCGTAGATTATATACCTTTAACTATACTACGTGTGTCTTTCACAGATGATGATCTTAGTTTTCCTGCTGGGGGTTTTCTCTTGGAGTGAGTTACATTTTCAGTCGTCTAAGATGTTTAAATAGCTGATGTGATGAATACTTATGTATGTTTACACTTTTTGCATTAATTCTGCAATATTTCTGTTTTTTTTTGCCAGATTTCTCTTTGGCAGGTAAATTCTAAAATATATAGACAAATATTTTTGCGTTGATTACTGAGAAAGGTATGTTTTTCCTAATAATAATGATAATTATGAAAATAACCATTTCTTTCTGTTGTAGTGTGGAATGAAGAAAAGCATGTTGTCTGCTCTGGGAAGGATTTTAACCTTCCCATCAAGTCTAGAGTCAGAGTGGTCATGTTTATTCCTAGTTCTCCCCCCGGACCTACAAGAGTGGTACTGGACCACAACAAGGTGAGGCTTGTGTGCTTCTGCATGCTGGTGCGTGCCGTTACATGCAAACTCCTTTAATGTGCTGTTAGTTTGCATGGTTAACTGGTTTTCATGTGATTCTGTGCTGATATGTTCCTATGTATGTTCAGGTGATGGATCCCAGGTATGGCTGGACAGGAGAAAAGATCTTACAGGTAAAAGAGGTGACAGGGAAAGACCAAGGACTCTTTAAATTGAAGATGTCCTCCGGATTTGTTTATAAGAAGATCTATCTCACTGTAGTAGGTAAGACATTCTGAAATATTATGTTACTTTTTAAAACTGACATCTTCCAGGTAAATAAAGTACACCTATAAAGTGTGGGCAGTGGTGGCTTGATCGTTAGAGAAGCGCCCTTGTAATTAAAAGATTGCAGGTTCGAATCCCCCACCAGCAAGTCACCACTGAGGTACCCTGAGCAAGGTACCGCCCCTGAGCACTGCTCCCCGGGCGCTGAATTAGCTGCCCCATGCTATGTCACAAAAGTCACATATGGGTCAAATGCAGAGGACACATTTCGTTTTTGCCCACTGTGTGCTGTGCTGTGGTGTGTTGACAATGACCACTGATCACTAAATTCTAACAAAATTCAAATCTGAATGAACATTATCCCATTTTTATTGTTAGTTCAGATTTAATATTTCTAAGTGAAAACATTGCTCCCCCCGATGAGTGGAGAATTTGTTTGCCATCATGAAGAATTATTATTACTATGAAAATCAACCAGTGTGGTACAAAAATGGTACAAAACAGTCTTCTGTTTTTTTTTTTTTAATCAGACTGCATCAAGAGCGTCAGGCGTTTCTATGGAGACGACCTAAAGATTCACATCTCCAGTGGCAGTGCCTTGATGGAATTTTACCCCAAATCCTCCCGGTCGCTTTCCCAACCCACAACCTTGTGGAACAGCTCGGTTCCCTGGAAAAGCCAGCAGAGCAGGGGGAGCGTGAAGGATGGACACTGGATTCTGGAAGGGCTGACTCAAGCAGACCAGGGAAATTACACGCTGAGAGATGTTAACAGGCAACTTCTGTCAACAGTCCATCTAATTGTTGAAGGTGAATGAGGGAACAACTGATAGTTTTGTCTCCCATATACTATTCAACTCAAGCCTTCTCTTACCGTTTTATTCTTCCTGCCTTTTCCTTGCAGAACATGGCTTCAGCTTTACCTACTTCACTGGTGACTCCTTGATCCTTCCACTCTTCCTTCCTTACTCCAAAACCCATCTGTCGTTCATCCCCTCCTATTCCTCCCCTTCACACGTTTCCATCACCGACCGGCCTGCCGTCCTGCTCGTGCGAGACGGCGAAGTCGTGGCCACCGCGGAGCGGTACAGATGGCAGTTGGTGCCGGCCCGAGTGGGTGAATCCGATGAGATTGTTATCGAGCAACTGAGGATGGACAACACTGGTGTGTATGAGGTCCGAGACACGGAGGGCAACCTCGTCTCCTCCACATGGCTGGAGGTTGTTAGTAAGTAACAACTTATTCAGGTAACAGATGCATGCGGTATGTGTTGTTTGTTTTGCTAACATTTTAATTTATTGTGTTAGAATGCAGATCCTTCGTCGTATTGCTGTGAGTGGATGTGGCGTGGTCCTGAAATTTCATAAATACTGCACATATACCTCACACCTCCAGAATCCTGCCCCGGTCCTCTGTGTGTGGAGTTTGCATATTCTCCCCCATGCCGCATCTGTAAATTCCCCATAGCCTGTGTTTCTTAGAGTATATACACGTACGTCCTCGTCTGTGTTTGTGCTCTGTGCTTCTCTGCACTGTAAGCACCGTTTTTCGCTTTTTGTTCCTTCCCATGCTTCTGCAGAAAAGCCGAAGTGGAGAGCAAACTTTAAGTCAGTAGCGGCTCCGTTGTGCGGATTTGGCTTTATGGCTGTTATTGTTCTGCTTAAGAAAAAATACCCCTCCTGGAGCAGACCGGGCAGAAACACTGAAAGAAATGCCAGCGTCACCCCTTTCGGCGCTCACCTGTACGTTGAGGTAAGGTGGCAGTTTGGCCAGGCTTGTGTTGCGTGTGTTCTTGTGTTTATGTTGCTGGCAGAGACCTCTAGCTGGACCTGTGTGAGGACACATGTCTTACTTATACCTCTCTATGTGGCTGGTCTTCTCTTAGGTACTGGTATCACACATGAGAGTTTGTTATCGGTAACTTAATTCATCCTGCTTTTTATAGACCTACAGTTACCCCTTCACTCCCCAATTTCCCAGTCACCCCCTGTGGGACAGAGCACAGAATTCTGGGAATTGTGTCTCTCCAATGGCAGTAAGTTTCATTTGACATTTTTGCTGTTTTAATTTTTTTTTTTGTTTTAATTTCACCTGTATCCCTGCTTTTAGGACATCACTCCAGTAGCAAAAACTGCAAGCACACCTTCTACTGAAACGGCGGCACTGATTGACGGGGGACAGACAGACCCTGCTAATAACATTCTGCAGACTTGGGTAGGTCGACACATATTGAACACAAACACATTAAGCACCGCGTTGCATTTCTGCATTAATCCCTGTTAATTCTTCGCAGGGGATGGAGGGAGAGCGGAAGGCGTCCATCACTTTCCCACTGAGCTCCGACTGCTTACGCTCCTCTGAACCCTACGTCCAGTTCCAGATTAAGAAAACGGGAAAGTTCACCCATGGAAAGGAGTATCTTTCTGTACTGCCACTCAGCACTAATACATCTGACTGCTGCAGTGTGTATACCTCTGACAAGCTGAGCTTCTCATAGAGGACAAGAAAGCCAGGACGTGGAAAGCAAAGTCTTGGGATTTTGATTGGGTTCAATGTGCACTGTTAGGCCGACATGTATTTTAGTTGATGCCTTTGTCCAAAATGACTTACAAGTGAGGAAAGTCTGAGGTAGGACAACAGCTTGCACTTCTGCGGCAACTGAAGTTAAAGGCCTTGCTGAAGGACCCGGAGGTGATGTGATTTCCCCACTGGTCATGGGATTCAACCCCACCACCTTCTGGACAAACACAAATCTCTAATTCACCAAGCTTGACACTGCCTCTACATGTTGTGGGGATGTTTGGGGGGAATAGTATTGCATCACTGTCCAATATTCTATGATTTAAGTGTAATCCATCACAAATTGTAATATGGAAGTTCAACTCTTTGGGATATACCTTGTGCACAATTATTATTAGCACTACCAAATGGAATAATGAGATATTTCAGTAACTGGGACATTCTTGCATTCTTTGGTATACTAGTTTTCATTAATTTTTTCTCTACACTGCAGAGGTTGCTGACAATCTCAGGATTTTAAACCACCAAGGAGTCTTTCTGCTACCTCTATCTTTGGGATTGCTGCATAGTGTAATATCAGTAATATGGTTACACAACAGCTATTATTATGAGTGCCATTTATGTGCATAGTCATAAATAATTTATCTTGTAAAAAATTGAAGATAATGTATACTATGTGTACTGTGTACTATAAGAATTTTTGTTGTACACTTAAATACGTTAACACAATGGGGAAATGGACAGGCAAACCATTTCTTATAGATAAAAAGCTCCTGTGGGTAGGGAAGAAAATCTTTAAATGTAGCCAGCAGAATTATATTTTACAACTTTTCATCTTTTAATTTCCTCAAGCAGTAACATCTCTATTACAGTCTCGAAAAATTTTATATGGTGGACAATATGATGCTTCCTCAAGGTTCTAACGTAAAGCGTGTTGGTGTCCTGTCGTAAAGTGAAATAAATGTGTGGAGGATCGAAATCCTTTTCTTTTAAGTGATTGCCGCTAAATATACACAAACACACCGAGTTGCTCCTATTCACCATCAGAAGCCCGAAACAAACGCTCCTGGTTTTATATAACAGAATTGAAAGGAAGGGGGTGCGTTTGGAGGACCGATGCTATCCCGGCATGCAACGGAATCTCAGCGGCGGCAACAAGCTCGAGACAGACCGTGTGGCCGCGTTTGCATGCACGCAGTTGAAAGGAATAAAACCAAATCTGAATAAAGCCGGCAAAACTTAGTAAATCGCGCTTTACCCTGAGTAGGACAGACGGGGTGTGGAGCGGAGTGTTTCAGCCGGCCAGGTCTCTTTCAAGTCCGTTCATAATTTGTGTTTTTCGCTCGCTGGTGGACGAGCGGCGGCTTTTCGCGCAGGATGTCTCTGGTTTGTGCAAGTAAGTTGAACGTAGTTTTGCTTTCTGTGCTCGATCGTGGCGTTTGGTTTTATTCTCTAGTCTGTTTTTTTAAACGACGTATTACTTTCCTGGCCATGTTTTAGTTTTCGAAATAACATAAAAAAACAGCTTTACTGTAGCGCTGGGTGAAGGCCCACGTTTCAACGCCTGCCTCCCCCACAGTCTCCAATGAGGTGCCGGAGCACCCCTGCGTGTCCCCCGTGTCGAACCAGGTGTTCGAGCGGCGGCTCATCGAGAAGTACATCGCCGAAAACGGGGCCGACCCCATAACGGGCCAGCCGCTTTCTGAAGAGCAGCTCATCGACATTAAGGGTGAGATCACAGCGCTACCCGGCAGCTAGAGTCTGTTTCATCAGGCGTGTTACACAGATGTGTGTCTATAACCAGGGCGCTCATATGGTGCATTGTGTCGTATGCAATAACGCGCGGACCCTGTTCCCTTCTCAGTATCTCACCCCATCCGACCCAAGGCCCCATCTGCTACCAGCATTCCCGCTATCCTCAAGGCGCTGCAGGACGAGTGGGTCAGTGGCTTAAGCCGTTTTCTTCCTAAACTCAGCCGTATCTACATGTCAGTGTAGAGGACCCTATAATACAGTGTATCTGTAAATGTACTGGGGCTCAAAACTGTAACTGTACATTTCCCCATGTGGCGCTTTTTTTGTTTTTGGTTTGACAAGTGTTTAAATTTCACTCTTTCACTGAATGAAAGTTGGATTTTTTTTTACATTGATAACTGAGTAGCCTGCCACTCTGTAGATCAGATCAATATCATTTCCTGAATGACAGGGAGGAAAATGCGTAGTGCCTTTTGCATTTGTGCCTTCTGATAGGTTTGCCGGAATGTAAGCCCATTGTGACCAGGGGGAGAGGCTGTAGTTTTTTTTTGTGCTGAATGGGTTGGTGAAGCCCTGCCAGGACTTTCGAGCCTTGATCCATATGGAAGCTGTTTGTGATCTCGACGGCTGCCCCGGCCGGCCTTTCTTTCAGGACGCCGTGATGCTGCACAGCTTTACTCTCCGGCAGCAGCTGCAGACGACCCGGCAGGAGCTCTCTCACGCCCTCTACCAGCACGATGCCGCCTGCAGGGTGATCGCCCGACTCACCAAGGAGGTCACTGCTGCCCGTGAAGGTAAGCACAGGGGCCTGTCCAGGGCATCCCCACCTACCCCTTTCCTCTGCCCTGGAACCGGCCCGGTCGTGGCCTTTTATTTGATCTGTAGTGACATGTGACCTCCCGCAGCCTTGGCGACGCTGAAGCCTCAAGCCGGATTGGTCGTTCCCCAGGCTGTACCGGCCTCCCAATTGGCAGCTGTGGTGAGTCTCAACCGAGCTGCCCGATCCAGCTTTTTTAAAACCGTCGCCTTTACTGCTGAATAAGAACATTTTTTTTTTCCACCTCAGTCAGAAATTATATCTTGCATCTTCTCTCAAACTTAGGGTGCAGGTGGAGAGCCAATGGAAGTTACTGAACAGGTCGGAATGACCCCAGAAATCGTGCAGAAGGTAAGAATTTGTAGCTCAGCCCTGAGCGATATCCAGCCAGGCTGCCTTACGTGTGTACTTCCCTTCAATAACTTATCCCTGCAGATAAGTTAAATGTCCATCCTGGGTTCGGTGTGTTTCGTGCCACCACCACGTTTTTATAAGCCGCAGCGTGATATTGGGGGCATGTGTGTGTTTATGCAGAAATACACATGGTGTGGGGGGGGGGTGCCGGTAAGTCATTACCGTTCAGTCCCCAGTTACACCGGGGGCTGGGAACACCGGGCCTCCTGGGCTGT
>JAODJW010000015.1:2059144-2072032 GCA_026777045.1 Hyperopisus bebe | reverse complement strand
GGAGAGGACAGGAGTGGCATTTTAAATTGTGGGGTGGGGTGGGGTGGGGTGGGGGGGGGGGTTCTACAGTAGAGTAATAGTGCATATGAGGTGTGCTGGCAGATATCTATCTTCTGCAAACTGAGCCCTCTTTCAGATTAGCTGGTAGTGCAGTGCTTCCCAATTCAGTCCTCGGGGACCGACAGACGGTCCACATTTTTACTGGGAGCTGGGAGGGAGCAAAAACGTGGACTGGACTGTCTGTGCGTCCCCAAGGAATGGACTGGGAAACGCTGCCGTAGTGCTTTGGAGTTTCATAAAAGTCGGTCGTATCACATTTGCAGTTCTCTAATTTGGCATAACATGGATCTTAGATTATTTTTCCTCTCTATGTGTTGATGCCAGCAAGGGGGATCCACTATTTTGTTTACTTCTGTTTTATCTGCATTTGCTGGTCTCCCCCCTTTATTTTTCTGTTGTTTTTAATGCCAAGGTAATCGCGTGACCCAAAACCCTTTAGTTATAGGCATGGTGTTCCAGTCTACCATATTTTGCTTGATATACCTTCTGTCCTTCTCTTTCTGAAATGATAGTGTATGCTGTATCATTTGTCTGATGGAATCTATTTTGTTTAAAATCGTGGCAACATTTCTAAACTAATGGCATTTTAAATCTTGGTTCTGAATAAAGACATGAATCTTAACCTGTATGCCTTTGAGTGCTAATATGGGGTGTTGGGGATAATTCGGAAACCGGGCGCTAATGTGCAATTAAAATGCATCGATAGAAAGGCCGTGGTGAGTACCTGGGATGGGATTGGGGGGATGACTCTTCGTACCCCGGACCGGCCGCCGAGGTCACGTGACCCACCGGGGTCACATGACTGGTTGGTGAAACGGGAAGTGCAATGCTCACGGTTCCTTATCGGCTTCGGTTCTGCTTTCGGCTGTCCCAAGCCGTTGTGCATCACTACAGGCTGTTGGTTGCCAGAAGGGCACCCTGCATTTTTTTAAAGAATCGACAATAAGGAGGGTAAGCCGTACCTCGTAAAAATGCTATAATGACATTAGCTAAGTCACCACGCTGCTTGGAAACGTGTTTGTCTGATAAACTGCGACGCGCTCGTAAGTTTCGTTTTGTGTTCGGTTAAAAATCCTGCGATACATTTTAATCTCGGATAAGTATAACTGCAAGACCATTCTATTATATTTTCAGTTTTTAAATCGTCAGAAATTCACGTTATGTAGTCTGATGCATTTTGAAAGCTCGTTGGCTTGTTTCGGAATCCTTTCCAGGTCGCTTCTTGTAATAGGTACTAAATGGTCTTTATGTTTTCGTCCCAGTTGTTGTGGTAGTGGGTAGTCCTATTTTTTGCAAGTCACCAGAAAACGAGCCTTTATTTTTGAAAGGTGAACCATAACTGCAACGTCGTCGTCCATCCACAGGTATAATTAACAATACGCAGATAACGACGTAAATTAAATCAGTGACTTTTCTTTGTATGGGATAGACGGGTAGCTGTTTTCGCTCATCTCTGTTTGCCAGAAGCAGGAAACCGCTGACTTATTGGCACATGTGTACAATTAGACAGTGCTAATGGTAGAGCTGTGATAGTACTTAAAGATAGGGACTGCAGATTGTAATGGTACATCGATCTGTAATGTTACAAATGTTACAAATGCGTAACTTGTTGCAATTCACGAAAATCGGAGTGTGGTAAATCCTTGAACTGACAGGACGCGTAGGTTTCTGTAAATTCAGTCACGTTAGGGGCTGGCGTCTGGATCGCGTGTATCTTATCGTTTTCTGTAAGTGACACGATTTTGGATTCTGTTAACGGTTTACGATCAATAGCGATAATGAAAAACATTTTTACTTAACGCATTCGTTTAATTTCAGATTATTTTTCCCATTCCGTTTTCCACAAAGCATTGAAAACTCTTGGCCAGGTTTCTACCTAAAGGATGTGAAGAAGTGTAGCTGGGTGTTTGGCACTGTAATCTGTCAGCTGACTTATTGAGTCACCTTCTGGGAGTGACTCCTGCCTTTGATCTGATCGCTGTTTGCTGTTCTCAAATTTTCCCCTGTATAAAAATAGCTTTGGGGAAGAATGAGAGAGAATCACATGCTAATTTCTTTTAATTCCCCCTTATCCATGAACTTACCTCAGTTTGTTTCCCGCTCCTTCAGGCTGCAATGGGAGCCCTGTTTCGGAGCGAGGAAGTTTGTCTAGTGCAGCTTTTCCTTCAGTCAGGATCGGCGTACGACTGCGTCAGTGAGCTGGGAGAGTTGGGGCTGGTCGAATTCAGAGACGTAAGTTCAGAGATTTACTCGCCCAGAATAAATGTTTTCATCGCACCAGGTTCGCAGCCCTGTTTTGATTTGATGTTAATTCTTCTCTGGTGTCTCCATTTTTTGTCACAGCTGAACCCAAATGTCAACGCTTTTCAGAGGAAGTTTGTGGGTGAGGTGAGACGATGCGAGGAGCTGGAGAAAACATTTTGTGAGTTCCTGGGATTCCCCATGTACATTTGTAAAATCGACAATGCATCTCGCTGTAGCTATGAATGCAGCTTTTGCTGTGTTTTATCGTTTTCCTCTCTTGACTACATATCATGCTGCTTCCTGCAGCTTTCCTGGAGCAGGAAATCCACCGGTCGCTCTCGCCTCACCTGGAGGGATGGCTGTCACCACCCTGTCCTGTTCCCTCGGCCCCCCAACCCAAAGAACTGCTGACCATAGAGGAGGAGAGTGAGAGACTGTCTAGAGAGTTAAAAGAGGTTGGGAAAGAGCGCTGACAGTCCTGAAAATAGGGTTGGAGGTCACCCTCTGAGTCGAATGGTGGTTCAGTGTTTCTCCTTGGTTCTGCTGTGTGTTAGGTCTCCCGGAACCGAGACAGTCTCCAGGCCCAGCTGACCCAACTCTGCCAGTACCGGGGGGTTCTGACACAGACACACTCCCTCACTGCCATGCAGGTCAGCATCTATTCTGCTTTACTTGGTGTGTCTGGCTTTCAGTAGAGTCTTACAAGGCCAGTAACAATACCCACCTTGCCAGAGCCCAGAAATACCATAGTATTAATATAGAATGGGAAGTAATAACATGGAAATAGCCGTCCAAGTCATTATGTCCTGTTAGTCAAGTTAGGGAGCAACGTTAATCATTTGTACCATTTGTGATACTGTGGAAAGTTTTTGCACTTCAAAATTCCAGTGTTGTGTCCCTAGACTGAGTGGTTTACGGAAACTGAAGCTAAAAAAGATTTTGGTTTTGATGAGGAGGAACATGTCAAAACTTGTTTAAGAATCTTACTCGACCACATTAGCAAGCCGTAATGTTAGGGGTAGTCTTTGGTGAGCGCTTGGTGAAAAATGAGCTTTTTCATCCCATTTGTGATTCCAAATACATGTGATTTGTTAATTTAGATACAGTAAATGGCACCGTACACTGCATTTGAGTGATTAAATGTATTCTAAAGCATTCCTAATCGTTGTAATGCGTTTTACCTTTACGTTAAAGTGAGGATGCATGGATGTCAATGTGTGACTGCCGCTACCAGTTTCCGATAATCCTGCTCAGGGTTTCTCAAACCAACCCTTGGGGACCCGCAGACGGTCCACATTTTTGCTCCCTCCCTGCTCCCAGGGGATTGGGAGGGAGCAAAAATGTGGACCGTTTGGGGGTCCTGAGGACTGGTTTGAGGATCGCTGACCTAGCTGATGTAACCTGGAGCTGAGAGATGTCTCTGGTGGAACCATTGTTGTGCCATCCATTCATCCATCCATTTTCTGCCGCTCATCTGGTGTCGGGTTGTGGGGGCAGCAGTCTAAGCAGGGATGCCCAGACCTCCCTCTCACCAGCCACCTCCTCCAGCTCCGCCGGGGGAATCCCAAGGCGTTCCCAGGACAGCAGAGAGATATAATCCCTCCAGAGTGTCCTGGGTCTGCCCCGGGACCTGAGACACCTCTCCAGGGTGCCGTCCAGGAGGCATCCTAGATAGATGCCCAAACCACCTCAACTGACCATGTGGTCAAATTAACGTCTGTTAGGGTTACCTTGGACTGGCTGCTACTGTGAAAAGCATGTTTAATAATAACTTTTATTCTTCTGCATTGGGCAACTTACTGTGTTTATTTTTAAGGCTCCACCGCCCACCTTAGAGTCGTCTGCCATTTTGGACAATAGACAGGATATTCGACTGAGGTAAGTCAGACTATGATTTTGTCACTCCACAAACTGTCGGCTACGATGCTTTGTTATTATTCATCTTTCATCAATATATCTGCTAATTTGACAGTGTATGTAGGGATCTTGTTGATTTAGTTTTTAAAATATTCCCATAATACATTCCAAGTATATTGCTGCCTGGGACATTGTGGGAAACAGTCTTTGTTTCTTTCCTGCCTCTTTTGGCGGCCTTTCTTAGACCTCCGTGATTTTTTTCAGTTTTGTAGCTGGTGTCGTCCATCCGTGGAAAGTCCCAGCCTTTGAGCGGTTGCTGTGGCGGGCTTGCCGTGGTTACATCATCGTGGAGTTCCAGGAGATGAATGAGAAACTGGAGATGCCTGATTCAGTAAGAAGAAAGCATTTGATTTATTTTAGTGCTGAGATTTTACAATTGTTGCTATTTTCATTTTCAATTATCGGTGGTTATTTAATTTTTTTTTTTCAATCACAGGGGGAGATGGTGCAGTGGACAGTTTTCCTCATCTCTTATTGGGGAGATCAGATTGGTCAGAAAGTTAAGAAAATCTGTGATTGGTAAGCTTGCAATTGATTGGTGTGTTCTAACTAGGCAAAAAACATAATGCCACAACCATTGTGACAGTTGCATTGTGGAACTGTTGTGGTAGGAATGGAGAATTATAGGTGGAAGTCCTGTGTATATGAACCACCTGGTGTTTTTCATCTGTTGTAATCTAGGGTTTTGTGTTAGTGTTTCGCATAATTTCCTCATTTTGTCCAAAATGCAGCTTCCACACCCAAACCTTTGTGTACCCAGAAAGTATGACTGAGAGGGAAGATGCCCTCCGTAGGCTGGAAGACCGGATTCATGACATTAAAGCGGTATGAGATGAGAGATAAGGGTAGCTTAAGAAATAATTATCAAATATAAGCAAAGTATGTTGGATTTTATATCCAGATTATATACCTGATTTGGACTTAGCTTAGTTTATCATCCAGGTTTTTTTTCTGAAACTATGCCAATGCTGCCTGGATTTAGCAAAATTGTATTTGTTTTTTTAAGCCATTGATTGGGCCAAGAAAGAATGGCATTGTACTCAGGCTGGCGCTCCACCCAGCACTGAGGATCTCCCACCTACATTCCACACAGGTGCTCTCCCAGACAGAGCAGTACCTTCAGCAGCTGCTGGCGCGTGCCGTGGGGGTCCTGCCACAATGGAAGGTCCAGGTCCAGAAATGCAAAGCGGTTCAGATGGTACTGAACCTGTGCAGCCCGTCTGTCACCGACAAGTGTCTGATCGCCGAGGCCTGGTGCCCCGTCAGCCAGCTGCCGGCCCTGCAGAGCGCCCTCAGGGAAGGCACGGTGAGAGGAGGAAGCGGGGAGGGCGAGGTTTGGGGGGGAGGGGGTTGTATGCAGTGAGATGGTCGAGGAGTGGAGGAAGATGGGGTGAGAACGAGGAAGTAAAGGATGGAGGGATATGGTAAGGGAGGAGGTTTTAGAATATCTCTCCGCTCTTACAAAACATTCAGGCCTACAGGGCATGCCGCAAAGGGGATTGTGGGAAGGGGGAGGAAGTGAAAGGGTGGCTCTCTAAGCACTCGTACACTGAAAGTCACATGGCTCACTGGCTTGCCCCCCCCTCCCACCCACCCAGAGGAAGAGCGGTAGTGGTGTCGATTCCTTCTACAACCGGCTGCCGGCCTCCACCTCCCCCCCGACGCTCTTCACCACCAATTCCTTCACCGCTGGGTTCCAGAACATCGTCGACGCTTACGGGGTGGCCATGTATAGGGAGGTCAACCCAGGTATTTAAACTTGAAACTCACTCACTGTACATGACTGTGTTTTGTTGCTGGGAGGATTCCAGTTCACTCTCCTTCTACTAGTCCATTACCCGATTGTCAGTGTATGCGTCAAGGTGGATAAATAAAGCTACTTATCGACGTATGACAGGGTTACGTACTGAAGGGTATGCTACCAGCACAATTTTCACTTTTCCTCTTTCTTGCCATCTTGCCTGCAGTTTCGTTTGTGTACATAAGCCAACATCCAAATAATGAACGATATAAACAAAACTGCCAGACAGTGTTTGGTTGGGTGCGGCCATGTTGTCATACCACGTGCTAAGCGCTTGACATTTGACCGAATGAGTGAGCAAGTTAACGGGATGATGGTTTCATTTCGTGACCCCCCCCCCCCTCCCTTTCCAGCGGTGTACACCATCATCACGTTCCCCTTCCTTTTCGCGGTCATGTTTGGGGACGTGGGTCACGGGTTGCTGATGGCTCTCGCCGCACTCTGGATGGTTCTGGAAGAAAAGGACCCGAAGCTGAGGAACAACACCAATGAGGTCTTTCCTGTTCTTTTGAGCTTGCAGAAGGGAGATCTTGGAGATGCTTTTTCATTTCTGACGTTGTTTACTTGGCCTTTCCTCTCTAACTGTCTTACTGTCCTTGTGTTCAGATCTGGAGGATGATGTTTGGGGGGAGGTACATGATCCTCCTTATGGGTCTCTTCTCCATCTACACCGGCGCCATCTACAACGAGTGCTTTAGTCGGGCCCTCAGCCCCTTCGCGTCCGGCTGGCACATCCAGCCCATGATGCAGCACTATAACTGGAGGTGCTGCTACTTCGCGTCCATCCACCAATCATCCTTCACTTTAATCTCACGACACACATTTATTTAGCTTTTCTCTAAAGAGAAAGTCAGTGCGTGGAGTAGCAGATACATTAATCAGACAGATCCCAGACACCACGCGTGCCAACTTACACAAAAATGTTCTGAGGGCGGAACGAAAAACGATTGGTTCAGAGAGATAACCAATCAGATTGTAGAGGGGGTGGGTCCAAGCAACTAGAGGTGAGACCCACCAGTCACATGTCTTGGCCCTGTCTCTTCTAGGTGCTTGGACCCACCTCTACAATCTGAGTGGTTAGCTCTTTGAACCAATCATTTTTTGTTCTGCCCTCAGGACATTTTTGTGTAAGTAAATTAGGTCCATCAGAAGCATTGGGGTAGTTTGCAAACCCGACATGCTATTTACAAGCTAATAAAACTCTTCCATGCATGTAAATGAGCATGCAAACTTTTCTCGAATTGAAAATCTCACGCCAACCAGCCGATAAATGTTGACAACCCTGAGACACAATCATCAAAGTACAAATCTGGTGCTTTGAGGCCAATATGCTTCATTACCCTGCAATATGATGGTACCATACACCATGTTACAAAATAGTGCTTGTTTAAGGATTGACCCCATGTCCCTGTGCAGGATAACTGGTTTGATGATGATGATGATGATGATGATGAAGATATAGGAAAAGGAACTAAGAGAATACTGCTAACTTTGTAATATGTTACATGTGCATTTATATGCAAACAGAAAAATGCATTAATATTAAAATGAGACGGTTGTGTTGAATTTATGAAAGTGTGTGAATTTAAGTGTACAAGCATAGAGTGGCTCCAAGTCACGCCTGTGATTGTGCATTTCAGATTCGGTGATTTACAAGGTCAGCCTACAAGGCAATAGGCTGCTGATTTAAATGGATTCAGAATGCCCTTGAGATGGATGTTGACATTCTGGTACCTGGATTGATTAGCTTGTGAACTGAATACCCCTCTCTCTTATAGTAAGAAAACACTGCAACAGAACCAGTATCTCACACTGGATCCTAACGTGACAGGAGTCTTCAAGGGTCCTTATCCTTTTGGCATTGACCCGGTATGCAAATGTCCTTTTTTTCTTTTTCTTTTTAAAAAAACATGAAATATGAATGAAAATATGAAACGTGGTCTTCTAGATCTGGGGGATGGCCAATAATCACCTGACGTTCCTCAACTCCTACAAGATGAAGATGTCGGTGATCATCGGAGTCATCCACATGACCTTTGGAGTTTGCCTGTCCTTCTTCAACTACAAGTTAGCCAGTCTAGTTTCCATGTCAGATTTTTAGTTCCTGCATTTATTTCTGCCTAAAAGCTAATGGGTGTGTCTCTCTGTCTGACAGGCACTTTGGGAAGATAAGCAGCATGTTCTTGGTTCTCATCCCGGAGCTGACCTTCATGCTCTGCTTGTTCGGGTACCTTGTCTTCATGGTGGTCTTTAAGTGGATCACCTACGGGCCAATGGACTCCAATCGAGCCCCTAGCATCCTTATCCACTTCATAGACATGTTCCTTTTTTCTGGCAACAAGGATAATCCTGACCTATACCAGGGACAGGTGAGAACATACGTATTCTCAAAAGTTGGTGTTTTTTTCCCGCTACCATTGGAGTATATTGACCTGAGGTTGACTGGGTGCGTTTATAAGAAAGAAGGAAAATACAGTATCGAATTGCGTCCAGATTTCCTCCCGGAAGAGAGGACTTAAGTCAGTCTGGACATTAATGAATTATTATAGGGGAGAGATCAAATTCACTGTACAACATAAGATACAATGTCGCACGCCTGTATAGTGGCTGTGCAGTGGGTTTATTTTGGTTCTTGCTGCATGTCACATACGTGGTAAAATATGTCAGCTAACATCCACTATGTCTACATCAGACACGTCTCAAATGTTTCTTTTAAGGCTATTATGGGACGCAAGTACAATTGAACGTTACTCTAAGATGCAAATCGACAGATTACTGTACATGCATGTCCAACTCTTTTGTCATTTTCTCTGGAAAAAAAAAAGTAATCTTTTATTTTCTTCTCTAGCCGATAGTCCAGAAGGTTCTTGTGATCTTGGCGCTGATTTCAGTTCCAGTTTTATTATTAGGAAAACCAATCCAGCTTTACTGCACGCACAAAAAAAAGCAACGCAGAGGAGTAAGTGCTGGTATTAAGCAAATACATTCCTAGCAATTTAACACGTCTGAAACACCTGACTTGACCGTTGCAAATATCTGTCTTTTGGCATGATTGTCTGTCTTAGGAAGACCGGAGGCCATTAATAGTAGACAGTAATTCCATCAATAGCATACAAGGGGACCTGGAAGCAGGAGAACAGGATGAGGAAGAGGTGAGAGGATCAATATAAGTGATCTGACTGGTGGTAGACTGAGGAAACCAAACGAAAAATTCTGCTCCCAAATCTCTTTACTTTCTGCAAGGAAGAATGAGTTGTCAACAGTTGCATTTATTTGTTTAGCGTGATTTGGATTAATGTGAGTAGGTATTGACCAATCGAACTCGTCATGTTTAGATGCTGAAAATACAATGTTGAGGAAAAACATGAATCGAAATAGCATACATCTGTCTTCTGTTTTTTTTTTCCCTCCTCATGCTCCAGGAGTTCGACATGCCAAATGTGTTCATGCACCAGGCCATCCATACCATTGAGTATTGTCTTGGGTGCATCTCTAATACTGCCTCTTATTTGAGGCTGTGGGCCCTCAGCCTTGCACATGCGCGTGAGTATCCAAGGCAACAGCCCACCAGCCTCTCTCCACTTGCCTGCAAGTTCTCCTTTGTGGACCTACACTGTTCAGGGTTCATACAATTTTGAGCAACAGATTTTTGTGACTTTTTCTTGATTTCTCCAGGACTTCAAGCTAAATTTCCTAGATTGGATTCAAAGAATGGGTCTAACAAAAAAAACCTTTCAGGAAAAGTGTCCCAAGTTCTGTGATCATCATCGCATGACACCATTACACATATGTACTTTGTGTAGAGGAACCAGCTGCTCTGACCATGCATTCATCCTTTGGATATGGCTGTACCTTCCATTGCATATAATTTTACAGACATCAATGTTGCTTTTCTCTCCGGGTCAGACACACTATTAAGGAAGTTGCACAGTTCAATTTCCAAATCTGGTCTAATAATGGCTGCTGTAAAGTTCATATATCAGACTTTATTTAAAAAATAATAATATTGATAACACCATAAACAATGCCACAGTGCACGTCGCATGTAAAAATGTAGGAAAGAAGGTGTTTGTGTATGTGGCAGCTGTTAGCACCTGCATGGAATTATAAGCTAGAAATTACTTACTTTTTTGTTAGTGTTTACTTTTATATTTTAAATGTATTCCTATCAGTAACCACTTAAATGACACCAACTCTCTCTCTCTCTCTGTCGTTGTCACACGTCTTTATTTTTATACTGTCTGATACTTGAAGTTGAATTTTACACATTATCTAAATTTCTCTGCTAGCTTGTACTCATAGCAGAGCAATGTTTTCCACAGGCAGCATGTTAAGTGTTTATTTGCAAAGGGCACATTGGCATGTTGGAACATCACAGACGATTGCACGCTCGTTTTCTGTACCGTCTTATATTTGGACTTCATATGGTCTTTACACATTCTACTCTAAAGTTAATCTTTATTATATATAAAAATATTTTCTTATCCAGATAATCGCCCAAAATGTATGACGTTGACACAACACACGCACACACACACCTGTTTTTTTTGTTACAGCATCTAATATTTCAACTTTACAGTCTGTAACATGTTGGGCACCCTTCAAGATAACATTATTGCATTGTTTTGTGACACATTTATGTGCATATATCGTGTTTGTCACGTCAGGACAATTACAATGACATTCAGAAATAATTTGTCTTAGCATAAACTTCAACTTAATGGTAAATTGACATAGATTGTTACCTTTTACTTTGCTTGTTCCAATTTGGATATTATTTTGCATATCAGACAAAACAAACCTGTTCATTGAAATTTTCACAATTTTGAGTTTTAGTGGTTTTGATTAAAAGGTTAAATGTTATGGTAATAACCTAAGAACATAACACATGATGCGTTACATACTGAGCTCTTCCCCCTTGAATTGAAAAGTTTTAGTACTGAAAGACCTTTTTTTTCCACACTTATACCAACACTTGTACTGTGTTGACGTGGTAAAAAATAAGTTTTTTTTAAATGCATATTTTAATGCCACTTAAATGGGCTTCGTAGGAAGGGGCCATGTTGAGACCTATTGAGGGGGAAAATGCTGTATCGAGACGTATTTTCTCTCGTTTTCCCTCTCCACAACATTCCATTCTCATGACCTGCACAGATAAAGATCAAGATACTACTTGAGAGAGACTGGATTATATTACTGTTGATTTAACCTGAACCTGCCATTGTACATTTTGGTTGGGTCATTATTTGTTTTTGTTCTTTAGTGTAAGACCTTACTTTGTACATCATATTGTGATGTGGACCTTCTGGGCCTTTTTGTGTTTTTTTTCCCCCCCAGAGCTCTCGGAGGTGCTGTGGTCGATGGTGATGCATATGTCTTTCTCCTCAAAGAGTTACGTGGGCTCTGTGACAATGGCTGTGATTTTCGCTTTTTTCGCTGTGTTGACGGTCTCCATCCTGTTGGTCATGGAAGGGCTCTCAGCCTTCTTGCACGCCCTCCGTTTGCACTGGTGAGAAAGGCTGAACACTTGATTATATAACAGAATAGCATTGGCATGGTTAAAAGTTTAAGTTGCCGCATGGGTGTGTCATGGGCCAAACTGATGCACTATGATTGGCAGATCAGAAACCAATCGGATAGCTAGAGACTCAAAGGTCAGAAGCCTTTTTTTTTTAGCTGTGTTTGACATTTCTGATCCTGAAATTGATAAAACTTCTTTTTTTTTCCCAGGGTGGAATTTCAGAACAAGTTCTACAGTGGAACAGGCTATAAGCTCAGTCCTTTTGATTTTACATCCATTATTAATGCTTCTTTACCAAATTAATGATTATCAATTTAAATTCAGTAGTTTTTTTGAATTTATGGATTATGTGTCACCTTCAACCAAATTTAACATTTTTTTTCCCTTTGTAAAATGAACTTTTGTACTCTGTGCAAATGGTATAACAAGAATATAATACTTCTTCGATTATTTTAATTATTTTCAATTATTTTATGGAAGTATTTGCTAAGATAGAGCTATGCAGTCCTAGACACCTAGGTCATAGTTCTGTGGGTTTTAAAGTTTCCTGTCAATTATCAACTGAATTGTCAACAACTGAAACATCACAAAGTAATAAACTAACCATTAAGGAACCAAGAGGAGACATAGCTCTGTACAACTTGGACCTATCAGGGAGTTGACATTGCTTCTGGAAGACCGGTATTTACATTGTACAGTTTACATGTTTGAGTGGAATTGACATTAAACATTCTAATACCACAGTGTGATGTTTTTTTAGCATGGAGTGTTTGTGTGAAGTATATCTGACTGGAAAATATTAGTTTTTGTGAGCCTTACCGGATCCACAGACACTCGTCAAAACAAGTACATTAATTCTAGGATACTTGCATTGCTCTGGAGTATTCAGGGGGGTGACATCAGACTGAATTAATTCCATTTTGGTTTAATGATGGAAGTACTTCTGGGGGGTCATGGGTGGCAGCACATTGCACATGTACCCCTTAGATGGGATGTGCTGTGATTCTGAGAATTCCAGTTATTTAGTAATTTTAACATAACTGGTGTTGTTTGCGTCCATTTATTGTGCACTTTACAGTAGAAGAATTTGGTTGTTGTCAAATTATACTATATATACTGATATTTGTACATTGTTACACCAGTGGGTAGCGAAAGTGGGCAGCTCGACTCCAAACTAAAATGAATAACATGAAATATGACTTCCCTAAGCGAATAAATCATTTCAGTGACCACTTAATGAAATACAGTTTAATTAACCTTAAAATTCTATGAGGAAAATACTCATAATGGATGATTTATTGACAGTCACATGACTGAGAGGGGTGTTCGAACAGAACACACACAC
>JAODJW010000015.1:2032288-2042451 GCA_026777045.1 Hyperopisus bebe | reverse complement strand
ATTTTAACAAATTAACGGTGACTTTGTACGACAATGATAAAATACGACAATAATGATGACCATAATAATGATGACCATAATAATGATGACCATAATAATGATGACCAATTTTTTGCGAGACAATCCTCAACATCGAAATGGCTGACAACACAGAAGCAAGTACAACATCTAAACAAATTTGCTTGCAACTTGAAAAATTTATTTTCCAATGATTCCAGTAGTTATACCTCTTCTGGAGTTGTCCTCTCCTTGGGATTGCTTCATCCTTTAAGAAATCAATTTTAAAAAATTAAAAAGTAAAGCATGACGGATGATAGTACAATTATTGCAATGGATTTTATTTCCCTCTTTCCAGAGAACACTGTACTGTAGGGAAGTAGGAGAGGGTTAGGGAGCAGGGAGGGAGAGAGTCAACATGGAGGACAGACAGGGATGAAACGTGAGATAGTAACATTACCTGTTATGCAACTGACATGTCCAGACAGGGACAGTAAAAAAAACACAGAGAGAGAGAGAGAGAGAAGGGGGGGCAGAGAGAACAGAGCGATGGAGCAGGGAGAAAGAGAGAGAGAAAATGAGTTAAGCCAGGAATTTGATTTACTGACTCAAATAGTTTTTCACCGTCATGAAGGTCAGGAGGTGAGAGACAGAGAGCGAACAGTGATGAATTAAAAAATTTCAAACAAGTAACAAGACGACGACGAAGTTCCAGATGGCATTAAACGACACAGAGAGAGGGAGAAAATGATAAGCAAGACGGTCACAAAAGGTGTTATCACACAGCACGTCAGAAACGGGGAGTGAGAGTGTGGCAGAGATAGCGCTGCTGTAATCCTATCAGTCGCTATCACTATACTTAGACGACACTGATGTAAATGATACATCCATAGGTGCCCGTGTAGCTTTACTGAACTCGAAGAAAGCACTCCTATACAGATGAATCTGGTTTAAAAGACTCCCATCTTATTTCCCATTTTGTCCGCCAAACAAAAATCTATCTATCTCATCATCAACAGAGTATTATGGCGAGTCCCTGTAAAAACAAAATCAATCCTATTCACAGACGGGCAGAAAAGCCTCTCATCTCTGCAACGGCTGGCAAGTTAATTGTTACCTACTCAGCCTAAGGTAACAGAATTACTCCTGGAAAAGTTTATTTATAACTAGTCCATTAAGACAGTGGTGCTGAGACAAGTGTCAGAGGGTGTTTTTTCCTCCATGATCTATAGCACCGCTACAGCTACACTCACTGTCAGAGAAAAGCACACCAATTTGTACCTTTGCTTGTCACTGGGGCTGTACCCTCAAGGAACTGCCAATTATACCCTAGGTGTATGTAATTGTACATTTTATGGTACAGAAATGGACGATACGGAATATTGTTGTGCCATTGATGGTACATTAATGTTGTTTGTACCTCTGGGTTGTTCCTCAGAGTCCATTTCTGTAGCTTAATTTAGACTAAAAAGTACAGCTAGGGTACAATTGGCAGACCCTTGAGGGTACAGGCCGAGTGACAAGCAGAGGTCCGAATTGGCACTCTTCTGACAGTGCAGTGACACGTTATACTTTCCAAATGCGTTATACTTCCGTTCCTTAACTTTTTCACATTAACTTTTCGCCCCGCAACAATCCTTCGCCCTAAGGAAATGCAGTTTAATACCGACGTGTGCTCATAGCTTGCACTTTCCAACATACTCCGAAAACAGGTCGGTGCAGAATAAAATAAATTCCCAGCACACAAACAAAGCAACCGCTGTCAGAATGAAAACTCGCCCAGTGAGAAGGAAACGAAATCGCAGCTGGTATCCGTGCGGACAGTGAAGCACAGGCGGCGTGACAGGCGCGGACTTACCGGCGTGCAGACGGACGGAGTGCGGTGCAGCGTGAGCAGGGCCATGCCGTCGGGCTGCTGGGCGCCTGAGGTCACACACCGGGGACCCGTGCAGCACGGAGGAAGCGAAACACCCTGCGATCGGGAGCAGCGTTACGCCGACACTGACAATCTGGACGTACCAGAAATGCAGAAAGGTGCCGTGACGCGAAAAAACAAATCTACAAGTATCGCCGGTGTAGAAACACAGTAACGCCCCATAGACTTACTATTTAAAAAATCAAAAGTCGACGCTGAACGTTTCCAAGAGCGACACATTGTGTAACAGCTTCTGACACAACCAGACTGCCGCAGTGACTAATATCATTACTTTTTTAATCACCGTACCACTGACCAGCTTTAACGCTGTCCAAATACATACATATATACGCATATATAACACCCACACAGTTTTTATGTTGCTACTGCAACGAAGTCCAGAAACCCTTTAGTTGTGCGTTTCTGTTTCCGCACATGGACAAGAAAGAAAACCAGCCAGCTGTTTTCACACGTACAGCCAGGCGCATTAAACGTGGCAATGCAACACGACATTCCCATCCTGCTCGGCAAGTATGTAACGACCATGTAACTATACATGGCAATACATGCGATCACTTATCCAAAATACCTATTATGCGATGCGCTACCTTGCAAAGTGGAGTAAAAACCGTACATGACACGAACCGCGTTAGATCGACTTTAAAAAGCGCATCTGCGGAAAAGCCGAGCCAGCCAAGACTTCTTCCAGGGTTTGCTAGGCGGCTTGCTAAAACCTAACTTACTAGTTCCTTAAAATTTAACCCATGAAGAACAGAAGGCGGATAAACAAGACGGTCCTCTCACCCACCTCCAAACACTGTCCCTCTTCTCCCGTTCTCCTCCTTTTTTTGGGGTCCCTCTCCTCTTTTCTTATTTTGATCCCGCTGGCGAAAGGCTGCTTCAATTCCTCAGTAGGCATTCAATTAAAGGTGAGTGCTACTATCGAACCAGGAAGAAATAGTTTCGGCCGAGAAAAGTAAACACGACCTTATTAGGAAGAGGCGGATTCCGCACTGCTTTTCTTAAAGGGGAAGGAGTCTTGCATTTCACTCTCTTAAGGGTACTGTAAAATGTACGCCGCATTGTAGGAATAGCACTGGTTCCTGTAGATAACCATTTTAGTAGATGCGACGTCATTAGCATGTTTGATAAGGAAAAGAAGAATATGTGCTAATTCAAGCCTTCCTGGGACAGATACCCACGTACCATGATGTATAGAGGCAAAATTTAACTTGAACTGCTGTCACACAGCAGGAGACCAATGAAAACACCCAAAACATTCACTGACTTTATTTATTATCCACATCATTCATTAGTCAACCAGCATAGCTCAGATTTAAACATTTTTTCCAGTAATTATACTCTCATCTTTTTTTAAAACGCATTTCAGAAATTCTGATCATTAAAATTATGATAGCAGGAATGTGGAAAATCTATTATTACTACTATCGCTTCCGTATGTCTGAATGCGTGCCAGACCGTTTAGCTGAGTAGATGCAATGAATTAACTCTCGTGCCTGCAGCAAGTGTTGTTAATACCTCACAGGCAGTCTCACACTTATTTTTTGTTAGCAAATTCTTTATTCCAGGGCAATCTAGGCATATTTTTTAATTTACAGATCTCCTGGAGCAATTCTGGAACTTGAACCAGCAACCTTCTGGTTATACATCGATGTCCACAACTCTGGCTGACCTTTCACCATTCACTGAGGTCAGAATTTTGGTCAGGGAGGTTAAGAATGAATCCTTACTCCTCCTTAACTCTACCGTCCTTCAAGGTACGCGTTGAGTTTCTTCAAATGACAAAAATAAACAAATAACAATAATTTAACATTTCAGGTAAAGCACAGGTAATAAACAGCTTATTGTCCTATTGAAACCCCCTTTCCCGGCAAGGCTCTTCGTTACTTCTCTGTGAGCGACAGCTGTAATATCCTCTCCAGCTCCTCTTCCTCCTCCTGGCGTTTCCTGTCAAAGTTTGCAAGCCCATCAGGGTCAAGGAGAAATTACCATTGCTGATCAACACGTTCCGAAGTGATTTTATTCCGAATGAAGTTGGAACTGATGATTAGACTTTCAGACTCGTCCCTGTTAAACACCTTCTGTGTTGCTCTGCAACGCCTACATTTTCTCACCTGTCCATTTCCTCTTGGTCCCTGCAGGACAGCTCCATGGCGATACGCAGCTGCTCGTCAAAACTGGTCGCCATGCCGACCACCCCGGTGTCCCTCTGATCAGTCAGTGAGCTGTAAGACGGGGGGTAATGGACCGCCTGGTCTGGGGAAGACACTGACTGTGGGTTCTGGGGCTCTTCTAATCCCAGGGTGTCCCCTCCATCTGTGACAGCTAAGGAGTGGGACAGGGACTCCTGGATTGCCCTGTTAATGAAGGAGAAAGGTAAAATAGCATGTATACTGCGGTACATGGAAGTTCTGTCCAAAACGTCACATTTATGGAACTCATCTCAAACTAAAAACATCAAAGACATTTATCTACTTGTCTGCCATATATAACCTTCAATATTTTTCATGCACACTGTTACATGTTCTAATTGTATATAATACTATTCACCACTTTTTCACAGACTACCCGACAGCTGCAGTTTTATCAGGAATATTTCCTTCAAGAAACTGGCTGTTACCTCTCTGTGTATGAAATATCAAAGCAACTGAAAAATCTCTATATGAACACCATGAAGGACACATATGACAAGCACTGGATGTTCATGCCTGTTGAAAATGGGCAGCAAGCAGCACCTACTTCCTGGGGCTGAGAGTTCAGGTACGCATTAGGCGTTTCAGAAATGCACGCTAGCAGACTGCAACTGACCTTTCGAGCTGCGAGTCCTCCTCGTACAGGGCAGAGTGCGAAGGAGGGCGGCTGTTGGTAAGGGCCTCCCACACCGTCACCTGTTCGAAGACGGCGATTCGCAGTTTACAGCGATGGCACGACCATTTGAAAAAGGCCGCTTTGTTTAGTCTAACTAAGTAGATCCTTCCTTAACTGGTAGCTCATAGTAGCTTACTGCTTCAGGTTTCTACAAGTCGGTTCTCTCTACGATCACAGTTACGATCTCCATGCTTCGATCTGTGCATCTGATATATGTGGTTGTGGCTTCCCCCACATCAACACAGCCTCGCGGCATTCTCAATGCACCTTGACCCCCCCCCCCCGCCGCATGTCAGACGGCCGCATGGTCTCACCTGGTCACTCTCGGTACCTGCGTCCAGCAGGCTTTGCTGAATCGCAAACTGCAATAGGTTGTCGTCCTCATCTCTCAAGGGCTCACTGCGGCCCGGACCAAGGGTGGTGTAGTCTGGGGGGGGTTCAAACACGGAAGGATCCACCTCGCATTGTAGGGGAGGGGGAGTCTGCCCTGGGAAAAGAGGGAAAGCGACAGAAAATGGTTAATTAAAAAAAACTACAAAATGGAAAAAATGAGAGCAATGCTGTAAGATGTGACTGTAAGATGTGACTGTAATATTGTTATGAAGTTACCAGCTTCAGGGTCAGCCTCCGGTGTGTGGACGGTGACAGAGCTAACTGGCTCATCACAGCCACAGAGGTTACTGAAGGTCACTCTCGCGTTGAGCACATGGAACAGAGGGATCTCTGGGACAGGGAGACGAGATGTCTGTTAAAAAGCAGCATGAACGGCCAAATGATAGTGAAAAGTTTAACTTTTGTTAACGTAAGATAATAGCAATGAGAGCAAACGTCGGTCTGCAAACAATGCTGTATGCAAACTGATATTGTTGGTGTTGGTGAGGCTAACAGGTTAGTCCATCTTGTGGTCTGTGTGGATCCCAGTGCCCCAGTGCAGTGACGCGGACACTGTGCTGTAAAAATGGTGCTGTCCTTTGGATGAGAGCTAAAACTGAGGTCCTGACTTTCTGAGGTAATTAAAGATCCCTGGGCATCTTTGGAAAGAGTAGGGGTGGTACCCCGATGTCCTGGCTAAAATTGCCCACTGTGGCCCTATCAGATCTGGCCTCCTAATCATCCCCTACACCTAACTGGTGAATTTCCTCCTGCCTCTTCACCACCTCAGCTAACTTTACTGACACAAAATAGCTGCTGTTGCATCATCCAGCTGGGTGCAACACAGTGGTGGCGGCCAAAACGATTCCCCATTGCTTCTGTAAAGCACTTTGGTTGCCTTGAAAAACATATTATATAAATGCAACTTTTATTCATTCATTCATACTGACATTATCTGAACTGGTGGAAGGCATTTATTTGTTTATTTTTCAGTGCTGGACTGCTGAACTAAATACATTTCAATTAAAAATAACAAATATGGCTGTACAAAATACAGAAATGTATGCAAGATGGTGCATTCTTGACAAATAGTGAATTCTGCTTTTTCGGTTTTTCTCGTACCTATCTTGACAGGAAAGCCATGCGGAAGGCGGAGGGTGATGAAATCACGCAGTTTGGCGAAGTGGGCATTGGAGATGGCCATGAGGTCGATGATGGGCGTGACCTGCTCCGCCAAGGAGAGGGGGTGAGCTTCACTGAGCCAAAGGTTCGCCTTGAACCTGAAAACGGAGGGGGGGGGGGTAAAAAAATATAGATGAAAGAGAGAGAGAGAAATGCATGATGGGAGAGATCAAGGCTCAGAGAAAGAGGGAGATAAGAACGACAGCTTCCAGCATGTGTTAGCCTGTTGTGACACTGACAGTGAGGCCTAGACACTGAAAAAGAGGAACTTTGCTATCAAACTGCAAGAGTACAGCAACCCAGTGGCAACACTCGTGTGTTTTAGCGGCTAACCCGCCTATCTCTGCATTCACACAGTCAAAGGGCAAGGAGCTGAATGTCAGTGGCACTACGGCGAGGCAGGAAACCTCTGCACTTTGCTGGTGAGCTCCACCGGCCGCCCAATATCCCTGTTGTTGAGGTCGAACTCCGGGTTGAAGTACTCCTCAGCGGTGATGGCCGTGGGGTTGTGAGGACTCGCGCACTGAGAGACGTGACTCTGCAATACAGTCGGACGGACAATCGTTCAGTCGTGCCTGTGAGCCAGCCAAGCTAATCAATCTACGAAATAAGGATGAGATGAGATTGCAAAATAACGCAAAGACGACTCACTCCATTATAAGGCACGTGCTGCTCTGCTATGCCTAGAAAGGACTGGAGAGGAGTCTTTGAACCTTTGAATTACAAAAAAGGGGGGGTGGGGAGGTTGGAGAAAGATGCAATCAGTGCTGCAAAACCTACTGCAAAATGGCCTACTTGGTTACAGCTCAGCAGAATGCTGGTCTTTACTGTATCAGGCTTAACTGTCTGTATCACCCACACAGACAGAAAACTGCATAATAGGGACTTTTCACCATGAATCGCCAGCAAGCCTTGGCCAATCAGACACTCCCATGCTTGCAATCTCAGGACATCAGCAAAATTTTTTTTCAGCGCATCGGCAGAGTCCTTCTACTGGCTGACACGCTAAGCGATTGCAGAATTTCCTTCCCTTTCTGTCATTTTCCCCTCCCCTCACTCTTCTGTCTCTTACCTTTGCTCCGCGACTTGTCCTGGTCTGAGAGGTGTTCTGTCCTCGATCGTGTCACTAGCTCCACATTGCTGGCACTGTACACCTGTGGGAGCAAACAACAAGCAAGCAAGATCAACAAAAAAGGTACACTACCTCTGAGTAAAAAGCACACCTTCAAGCGTGGCTCCCCATGTTTACGCCAAAACGAAGGCTGACATGCTAACATCTCCCACATCTGAGATCTTCCTCCTCATGGCTCTGGCTGTTCATACGGCTTTCACGCTGCCCAGATTCACCTTATAGTCACACACCATATAGCGTGCTGGTTCGAGACATGACCTGGTAATCAGACGACTGCCAGTTCAGTTCAGAAGGGAATATTTCCCTTGAAAAAAGGTGCCAGTGTATAAAAAAATACTGTCATTTGCCCAGAAGTCATATCAGATGCAAGCTTCACCACTCTTTGATACGTGGTATAAGGCACGCGGTATAAGGCACGCGGTATAAGGCATGGCTCTCGGAGCTGCTGTGATTCTGGCCTCCGTCTCACCTTGGCCTCGTAGCCACTGACTACTTCAGTCTTCTCTGAGCGCCATCCCCAGATGCCAGACTTGTTCCTGGGCAGAAGACGGTGATTTTTATTTCTCAAAAGCATTCACATTTCCCGTCTCCACAAAACCTCTTTTTATGTTGCATCCCTCTTTACTCATACTACAAAACGGTAGTAATACCCTTGACATCACCAGTGGTCAGCCAGCATCTAAAAGTTCAGAAGTAGTTAATGATGGAACTACATTTCCCATGAGGCCTTGCCGCTCTCATCCTGGAGAATGAACAGTAACGTATGCCAGCTTCAGGGGTGGAAAATCAGTCACATATACAATGCTTCTAATACTTTCAAAATACAAACTTCTACCAAAAAAAAAAAAAACTGGTACCATGTTTATGATTGATTAACTCTTTTTCTCAAAGTTTACAGCCCGTAGCCTAATAGATTAGTAATCGCACTTATAATATATATAGGCTATTCTATTTTTTCCCACATTAGTAAGTGTCGTATTCCTTGTCACTCAGTCATGAATATGTAAATGTCTTACGTAATAAAATGTATACATTGTGAATGACCTTTTCATGGGAGTCAAGGCTGTAAAAGCACCCAACAGCTCTGCAGTGCCATGCGGCTGACGCAGGATAAATGCATTCATGAAGTGGCAGCCTGCAAACCTCTCAAAAGCGATGTTGCGGGTGTTGAGGTGGGTGGAGACGATGGGGGACGTGAGGCGCTGGGCTGTGTTCTCCTGGGATGGCAGCATGGCAGCTAGGAGGGAGGAGGCGTCCCGGGGGGACAGGGAGAGAGGCTCTGTGTACACCACCTGCTTCTCGTGGTCTACCTCCATAACAACGGCACCACTGTCTGAGAGAAGAGGAAACAAACGGCCTTAATGCAGCACAACGCATCAGTGGGTGGATGGGCATTTATTCGACTGGACCAACAAGGGGGTGGTGTGTGGTTCAGTGGGCTAGGCCACTGTGGCTGTGACTGGAAGGTTGCTGGTTCAAATCCCCTCCTCTGTGCAAGAAATGCTCCACAGGTGCCAGATAAGTGGTCCTTGCGTTTGGACCCCAAGGTTCATTTTCAACTGTAGATATATGTACGTAGTCTTATGCAGTCAAAGACAATGATGATTAAATGATATTCATGTTGTTGCAAAACTATGTAAATAATATCTGTAAAAGTAGCCATTTCAAAACCTCTCCTAAAGTCACCCAAGTATTTACAACAACCGTTCACTAGACCAGTGTATTTCTTGACTTGGCTTTGTCTGGCTAATCAGTACCTCATTAACAACAAACTAATTTAATCAGTTAATTAAGTGAGCTGGTGGTGAAATTTGATGTAGACATGAAATGGCTGGGATGCCCTTGAGGAGAGGTTTGGGAACTGAAGCGGTGTTTATCTAACTACTAAGATATTTGAAACTTTTTGGAGACTAGGAATTTTTTCTTAATTATTATTGTGTTACGCTTAATTTAGATAAGCTGTAATGTTAAATTGTGTTTTTTTTTTGTTGTTCTGAACCAATATACACTTAACACCCAGATAATCAGCTTTGAACATTTTCATGAAATTGCACAGTAGTGTATGTGTGTGTTTGTCTCAAAGGAGAGCAAGACAGGGTGTGCAAAACGAGGGATTCAAATGTACCCACCTCCTCCCTTAAATATGTAGCTGCGTCGACCCTTCAGCCAGGTCATGTGCTCGAAGCCCAGCAGCGTGGTATCCACCCGTAGGCAGGAGCCACTCTTCCACACTCGGTACACATCGCTGGGGCACACCTTCGACACCAGCGGCACTAAGGGAGGGTGAGAGAGGCCGTGGAGCCGGACAGAGAGCGTCATACGTAAGACATTCAGTCAGTGTCTGTGAGCTGTGAGCTGTCTGAAAACTGGGACAGTGACGCAGGCTTGGACAGTGGTGGCCTAATGTGGTGGAAGTGTGCTTGTGACCGGAAGGTCGCTGGTTCGAATCCCAGACCAGCAAGATACCGCCCCTATGCATTGCTCCCTGGGTGCTGAATTAGCTGCCCACTGCTACGTCACAGTGTGACATATGGGTTAAACGCAGAGGACACATTTCACCGTTATCCGCTGTGGCGTGTCAAAAATGACAATCACTTTCACTATTTCAGTAATATGGTAGGCTGCGGTATTTTGGATATACCGTGGTATTTTGAGATCCTGGGGACAAAATTTGTC
>JAODJW010000015.1:2007507-2022324 GCA_026777045.1 Hyperopisus bebe | reverse complement strand
GCAAGTATGTGTCTGCACGTGTGCTCAAATACCCTGCGCATACAGGAAGCAAACCTGCGTCTGACTCTGAGTTCACCTTGATCTGAGGACAGGGGGGGGGGCGGAGCAAAGCGAGCAACCGGGGCGTGGCAAGGCGCAGGCTTACCGCCAAGCACTGTCGCAGCACGCAGGTCTGCTTCAGCCGCCCAGGGCCCCCGAACTTCCGCATGTCCCTGCAGAAGTTGCAGTCGCCGCATTCGGTGCGCAGGCAGGCCTCGCAGCGCTTGCAGCGGACGCGCCTGCGGCGGATCGCCGAGATGGATGAGGGCGGCTTCACGGGCCGGGGAGGTGGCGGCGGGCCTTGGGGCAGTGAGGAGAGGCGCGGCCGGTTCAGTATGGAGGGCGGGGGCGGAGGCGGCTGGTACCAGGAGGGCTGCAGGCCGTGAGAGACACAGTCAAGTTTGACACACCCTAGCTTTTAAAAAAAATAAATGCATAAAAATTAAATCCTGAAAATACACCAAAAATTATGACAATTTAAAGCTACATGCAAAGGGGCTATGAAAACCATTAATATGGAAAGACTATATTTTCGGAAAATAGATTTTGGTAGCAATGGCTCTAAACGCTTTTATAGCGATACTGTTCCTGCACACAAGGGTCCAATTTTTTCCAGCACCATGATACTATAAAAGACATGTGGTTTCAGCTGTAAAAAGCTCACCCTCTCAGGCCACTTGACGATGGGTTTTCCAGAGTAGGCCAGTTTGGGGTCATCATTGGCGTGCTCCTCTAGCACAGCCTAAGGGAAGAGGGGCACAGTCATGCAGACTCCAAAAAAAATCCCTTTAGTCATACCAATAAATAAATACTAAATAAGTATTAATACCAAATAAGTACTAATAAACGCTAAATAAATACATGTGCAAGAGGAAGGTGTTATGTACACATTCCCATTATAACAAAGTATCAATACAAATGATTCTCTGTGAGTGATTTATTTAGGAATTTTGCAGATTTTTTTCACAAAGAATTGGAACCCCTGGATGACCATAAGAGCCAAACAAACCAACATTTAAGAGAGAGAAGCAGGAGAGTGCACGTATAGCTACCCGGATGTCGTGCAGCAGCGCTGGCGCGTTGTGGATTCCGGCTGGGACGCACTTCTTGTGTGAAGGTAGGGACTCCAGCTTCCCCAGTAGGTTCCACAGCCCCTCCAGCTCTAAGGGCGTGAGGTGGACCTTGACACCAGGCTTCACGGGAGGGGACACCTTCTCTTCCTCTTCTTCCTCCTTGGCGTGGCCGTTGACATTTTGTTCCGGGCTTGACGCATCTTCCCGTGTCAGACCTGAGGGGAAGTAACATTTCGGGGATTTACATCAATCTTCAAAACGCTTCGAATCCCCCTCCAGAAGAGTAAGAGTCAGAGACAACTGGCTACAGTAGCTATTACATTAACTTAAACTAAAATTAGCACAAAAGTCAAAGGCATAGTGTGAAGGAAGCAGAAGAAGCACTCATACTGACCGATGCCCAGAGAGTATTTCTGAAACTCGGGTGTGAGATGAGAGATGTTGGTCAGGCAGTAGAGATACCTCTCCAGCACATACCAGCACATCTCGTAGTAGAAGGGGTAACGGAATTTCGCTGGCACCTGCCAGAGAAACGCCAGGGTTAGAGCAAATTCGCCCGTCCTACGTATGTACAGACGCTCCTCTATTTACGAACTTTCAGACATACGAACGAAGAGGACTAAGTCCAAATTGTGTTCATTGGGCTCACGTTTCCTGCCCGCAACATCAATTGTTTTTTTTCTCCGCGCCAATTCCACGCAGCAGCGTAGCGCGCGGACTCCCAGCATCCTAGTTCTTTGTACTTGCGCATACCCTTAAAATGATGTTAAATAACGACTTACGAACATTTCAAGTTATGAACGGCCTCAGTCGTAAGTAGAGCGTCTGTACTTAAAAGCGATGGCAGGTGCATTGTGACAGTTCTCCTTACCCGTGTCCTGTCCTCAATGTTGTAAATGTGAAGCTGCATTGGGATGTTAAAACTGTGCAAGAAGTTGCCCCCAAAGACCAGCGTGTCCATTGGGGTGTAGACTGCATGGATCCAGCCTGAATGCATAAAACCGTGAAACCTCGCTGATGAGTGAAACTTAGCAATCACGCACTGCTTCAGTAAGATCCCTTTTCCCTTACAGCCATTACTTCGTTCAAGAAGTAAAGTTCTACTGCAGAAATCACCATACTGTAACAAATAAAGACTTCACACTGCCCTCTTTGTCTAGCATTTTGAATTGCACTGCAGGGAAAGCCTTCACAAGCAGGTAGCTGGCTGAACATCGGGACCGCTGCCGAATTTCACACCATGGTTATGACTTGGTGCCCCCCCCCCCATAAACAGTTTAAATGGTTAAGAAAAAAAATGCAACACAATGTAATAATGATTTCAAACACTATCTGTTGGTAACTTATGGCGCGCCAACACTAAATGTAAAAAAACATTTGAACAGAAAAGCCTTTGACATACAATCGGTGCAAGTGACGGAGGTGTAGAGCGCATACCAGAGGGGATCATGAAGGTATAGCCCTGCTTCAGCTCAACCCGCTGACAGTGGGAGGCCTTGTCCCCCAGGAAGATGTCACCCTGCTTCCCTGACAGCACCCAGTTCTCGTACAGCTCCAGATTCTGCGACGTGGGCGGGATCAGCCAGAAGATCTGCGCGGTGGGGGGGGGTGGACAGGCGCTCTTTTACTTTCACTAGCCGTGACTTATACGTGCCCTAATGCTTTACACGTGCCCGGTGACTTCCTGTCCAGCGGGAGGTCGAGGGCGATGAATAGAGAACGGAAGCTGATGAGATTCCCAAGCACATGGAAACAGTCCTCAGTCTGCTGAGCTTCCTCACCTTTCCGCCTCGCAGTATATGGTACCAGACAGAAGTGCCTCCAAAGTCAATGTGAAAGTCTGTGAAACAGCCCTCCACACTCATCAAGCAGTACCTGGTTTGGAAGGGGGGGTTCAGGGATAAACAGGAAAGAAAAGAAGGGGGTGACAGTTTATATACACCGCGATACTGGAGGTAGCCAGGTCCTCTCGGCTAGGCCGCTAACGCCCAACTGCTCTAAGGACTAGCTGAACCGATCTCCTCGATCGTACGTCGCTTTGGATAAAAGCGTCTACTAGATAAAATGCAAATGAAATTAAATGTAAACGGGCTGCTCACTTCTGTACTTTGGGGTACTGCATTTCAATGATGGCGTTGGTGGAGTCTCTCTGCCTCTCTTTCAAATGACGAGGCCACATGTTGTCAACCCAGTCGACGACGTCCACCTGCAGGCGCGCGCACACTGAGGTTATTACCCTACCGGGCGGAAAAGGGCTAAGAGGCAAGCCGAAAGCTGGCAGTAGCTCTACACTGAAGCAGTTATAATGACAAACACTGTAGCACAGAGGCCCGAAGTCTATGTAGTTCAACGGTCCTCCTGACAGTCTCAGTTTAAAGTTAACAAAGACTGACTCACTGATGCTGGCCGTTTCACCAGGTTCTCCAGCTTGGTGTGGCTGAACTCCAGGCTGATGACGTTGTAGAGCTTCCCCCTCTGCGAGGCTGGGGTCTCGTAGTACCTCCTCCACTGAGCCATGGACATCTCGATGCCTTTCTGCGTGGTCACGTCCATCACGTCGATCACCCGTCTGCTGCCTGCGTGTGCGCGCACACAGACGCACACACAAAATAGCCGTCAGTATGACTGCTGGTTCGACAACAGGGAAGCGCAAGAACGGCATGAGAGCCTTACCGACAAACAGCTTCACGTCGTTCACACTGAAATCAGAATCCGGCATTCTGAGACGAGGGAGAGAATGATCTATAAATATCCGCACTTAAAGAGTATATACACTTTAAAATCTGCTCTGAGGAGTATTTGTATTTATTATTTTACTACAGCATGCTGTATAGCCGTCAATGACACATACACACTGAAGTTGCAGTGTGACAGAGAGTAAAACAGTAACATTAACTCAAAAAATAAACGTACATTTAAAGTGAATGGGGAAGTGAGGTTTTCAGAGTCAGAAAACAGTAAGAAACAAGGACAAGATAATGAGCCTGAAGGCAGAGAGAAAGTGACCGACGTACTGAATGCCAAGTCCATCTGCTTTCTCAAAGATAATGGGATCCCTCAGTCCCTCCCTCTGGATGTACTCAAATGTAAAATCTGCAAGAAAGATAAGAGTTCCGAGTTCGAGGAACACGCACCTAGAATCAAAATGCCAAAGCGCAAAGCTGACAATTCCATAAGAGGTAAAACCCATAATAGAAGCGTAGCCACAGACATACTTCCAGAAGTTAAGAAGAGTTCTGGTTGTACACATGACCTTCTTGTGTACAGTTTTAGACCGGATTTCTGCCATATAGTCTGGGGTATTGAATAATTGAAAAAAAAAAAATTTGCTAAGAACCTTTGCCTTCCATGCGCTTCACAAGGTCAGAGTTGTACTTGTCAGAGTGCAGTTTCTCATTCAGATTGAAGGTCCTCTTCCCTTCAATCTCATCATCAGAGATGCCATCATCCTGATACCGCCGTCGTGTGCCTGTCCGCTGTAGGGGGGGGCAAGCAGCAATTCAAACGCCATACATCCGTGTTGAGATCTCTGATCTATGCTCAAACGAAAATACCAAAACTCAATGCAGTTCATTTTTAAACACAACAAACCTTAGCGAACCGGGGTATATTTAACAGTGGAAAAACGACTTGTACCCATATTTTCCATCCATAGTGTTCCTTACCTGCTTGGAAATATTTTGGTATATAAGCAAATTTTCATCAAAAACTAGTCCGTCAGTTGATATAGATCCAAAGGTAGCTTGTTCCCAATCAATATCTCTGCTCAACGTCACTTAATATGAGCATTATATCACACAACTAACAAAAATAAACATTTATATAATCAGAGGATTCTGTCTGAAAAGAACATCGCAGAGATTGGAACCCAAGTCTGTTACACATTGAAATCCCAGGTGACAGGATGTTCTAATTTAAATAATTGTTAAATGTATATTCTAAATTTACTAAAGCAAGCTAACACTGCACCGCCTTCAGGTTGCCATTGAGCTCTCCTGTTACCAGGCATGGAGCCAATTACATGGTTAGGGGGTTACTGAATGTCAGAGCAATGCTTTCATTACAAATTATTATAAATACATCCTTCGCTCCATTTCTTTAAAATGTTTTGCGGCAGCAAGGGTGCCATATTTTCTTTCATCAAACCCGAAAATAACCGGACATTAATGAAATGCACATCCTCTTCGTAGTATGGCATTCCTTACCCCATGGCAGACTGTGTCAAAATTGCCTAAAATCTCTGGATATACGAGAACAGATTAAGGGGAAAAAGTGCAGAGAACCTCTGCCCAGTAAACTTAAGTCTACTGGCCAGCTCATTAACCGAAGGGCACTACTGCAAGCCCAAGCAAGAAGTAATGCAATAATGACACATTATCCTCTAGACGTTTTTTTTTTATCATAATCAACATCCATTCATCATAAATTAATATGTATTCCAAATTTAAGGCTGACAGAGGAGCCAAGGAAAAGAGGAGGAATCCCCACAGCTGTAATATGGTCTATTCCACCATATCTAATTCTGTACACCTCAGGGTATTACACACACACTCAACTAACATCTCTGCATCCATCTTATCCACACCAACCCAACCTAATGTTTTTATATACATTTCTAACCTTGGACTACATTTACAAACCATGCAATTTTCTACTGTAACAGTAACGGCTTAAATACAATACATTCAACTTAAGACAGCCAAGTGCGTGGCCAGTGTTTAATGACTTTGAAATCATTTAGGTGCCTACCAAATTGCGATCATGCCATGCATTCATCAAATACAATGTAGGACTGTTACATAAAGAGCACAGTCCTTCGCCAGTTCTGTTAACCCTGTCAAACCCAAAGTGCTTTTCTGAATGTTCAATTTTAAGAGCATATGAAGAATAATTATTCTTATTATTAAATGCAGAAAAAAAAATTGATATAGCAGTAAAATATGTATCGCAAAAACACAGGTGAAGAATGTTTGGCACAGATCAAAAATGGGTCACTGAAGACTTACAATTTACACTAAGGTTTTCACTCCATGAAACCAGAAATTAACACAAGAGCAAAAATAAATCTAAAGTCAATTAACTGGCCAAGTCTCCCAAAGTGCAGGTTTACTTTGCACCTCCTAATTTGTTAGAAACAAATGCGGGAGAATTTAATATTGCAATTCAATGAGCTCCCCAACAGTACTGCTTCTACAAAGCCACCTGTTCTTCAGTCACTGAGTCTGCTTTCAGTGGCACGTAATTAGGTACTGTAAACAATGTCTGACAGATTAAAAAGAGGGTTGTTTTTAAATGCGGCATACAATACAATATGTCATATCATATGCTCAACAGCTACCATGTAATGCATCCTTTAATAAAAGCAAGTATATTATACAAATAACAGTAATGATAATGCCATTATAAGGGACACAGAGCAACACCAAGGGAAAAAAAACAACTGTAAACGCAGCAGATGGGCCATTATTGTGGACAGCATGCAGGCCACAGTGAGCTAGTCAGCTCCCCACTCAGAAGTCTGCCACAACAATCACTAGCACCTTTATGATCAAACATAAGAGGTTTGGATACATTCTGTGTCCTGTTAACGCATGAGGGACGTTCATTAAAATCTTTATTTTGAACCCTAGCGCTGACTTTAAACCTCGCTGATTTTCCACATCTAAATTAGGAAATTTCATTATTTTACAGTAATGCTCATTATTTTATATACCGCAGTGTATAACTAATAAGTGGATTAAAACTCAATGATATCATTTGTTTTCATTGAACAACGACAAGTTATAAACGGGAAGTAAAGGTGGCTCCAATTGGACGATAGCTACTTAAGCTGACAAACCAGAATACCTTCAAAACTGTCTGTCACATGGAACCGGTATTATGGCTCCACTGTGCCGGTACACAAACACGTGTTTGACATTTTAACCACCAAAAAAAAACTGCTTTTATACCAAGTATTAGAGTCCTAAAGCATATTTTTGAAAATACAGGCACTGATCCGCAAAAGTATCGACCAAAAATCACAAAGTTATCATTTCACGGTCGTGCCCAGTTATTTTGTATTGCTAAACAAATCAACTCCAATGATATTTAACAAAGATCCCACAAGCCAAAATGCAGAGATTGACGCTTTAGAACAATCATATGGGAATCGGATGAGTCAAAATCAGGTAATTTCGTTTCATGTGGCAGCAGCCGAAAGAGGTACGTGCTTTGTACGGCCGTGTGACAGACCTGAACTTGAACTTAAAGTGTCCATCCAGGCACGCCGAAGTCTATCCCCATGCCAACGTACTGGAGACCACCACACCGAACCACTACAACCCTTAACTCTCCCATTATCACAATGATCACAACACGGAGTAACACTTACCAATCTTTTACTGTAACGAGTGTGTCCCTCTTCCATGTTTAATGTTAAACCGAAACTCCTCTCAGGGGGCAATGTATTAAAATTCACCTGCTGAGACGTGACTCGGGACGATTTGATTCTACCTTGATAAAGGCTGTTTCTTAAGAAAAAAATGTATATACTTTGAAGGTTACCAACTGGGTCAGTTTTTTTTAAAGTTTTGTTGCACAGGGTAGTGAAAAGCCAGCTAAACCCCGAAAATCATTCGCTACGGTGCCAGAACCTTGCAGAAGACCAAGACCCCCCTACATAACTGGAAACGACCTATGCGGGCTAAATACCCACCAATTCACTTCAACTAAAGTACAAACGTAGCCGGAAAGCTAACAGTAATAACAGAGCGCGCGGCTATATTACCAAACACGGTCTTAATGAGGACACAAACACAAATAACGCTAACCATCTGTGATCAGCTAGTCGGCTAGCTATCCGGCACTAAAAGGCAACATTTTTGCAGGAGAATAAAACGCTATGGATGTGGAATCAAACAACTACTGGTAGCCTGCTCACTTAGCTGCAGCTATTAGCCTTGCCCGCTAAGCTAGCTAAAGCTTACGTTCTGTCTTAACTGGCGGGCTACTAAATTTATGAACGGGATCTGACGTGTGTACGTGACTAACTGGTCAGAAAGCAATAAGTTTTAAAATATATTTTTATTTGATGATATTATGTTAAGTGAACCTGCTAGCTAGTAAGCGGCAACCCGTGTCCAGTATAATGGCTGAGGTTCTACCGATTATTACAGATAAAAGTTGCCGTATCCCACGTAAACCAAATAACGAAAAATTTAAGCGTCTCGATACCGCGAAATGTCGAAGTTTGATTTATAGCTATATAAAACTAAACGGCTGTAATAATTTGGAAGAACTTTCTACCATATCAGTCGAAAAGAACTGCAGGGTGTTGCGCTAAACATCGCTCGGAGAAGCGCGGTAAAAGCGTGTTTTAAGCTCTCCTTAGACTTCTTTCTCTTAAACGTGAAAAGGGGTTTTAAATCGCTGTTCTTCTTGTTATTATCCGCTAAAGTTTGTAGGATCTAGCTCACGCCGCCATTTTCAACTCGTCGCAAAACACACACACACTACAAGGAAGCCCGACCCACTTACAGTAGCACCCAATGGCTGACATGCCTGCGTACGCCGGCCAGGTTTTCATTGGACAGTATGAATGTCGCTCTTCCAGGGAAATGACCGCTCGGGATTGGACAGAGAAAACAAAAAATGTAAGGCCGCACCCACGTGGGTCAGTTGATGAACGGGTCAGTTGATGGACGAGAACCAATGGCGGGATGGGTCCGGGAGATTTCGGGTTCAAGGAGGTGGGCGTCAACAGGAGACCTTCTTGCTGGGCTTCTGAAACATTGTCAGAGCTGTAGTGAGAATCTTTAATTTTCCGCTTTACCATTTGAGCAGCACACAAATTGCAGGATTCGGGTTATCACGTTTGTTTAAAATGTGCATAGTAATCTGTCAGGATGCACTTTCACTGCTTACTGAAAATAATGAAAGGGCTTTGCAACTTCGATCAAAAAAATTACTATATATATATAAATAAAACACAAATTAACATTTAATTAACAATATAAGGATGCAATAGACAAACCAAAACTGAAGCTATATTTACTGAACAGCTGTGTTCAATTCATACGTGTTTTATTAGAGAATCGACAAACTGGAAAACAAATTGACACTCATGAGAAATACGAATATCATACTGCCATTACTTTGCTTGTTACCACTAATAAAGAGTACACACAAAGACACATACTACCCTTATTGTTTCAGTAATATGCCTGAAAACCAAAACCTGAAAAACGGTATATATAACTTGCATTCAGCCGAACAAGTGAAATCAACAGTGGCCCGATTTTGTGTCAGGTGTCTGTGGCGAAACTTTTATGGTGGCGCGTTGAGCTGGTCACTACGTCATTTGTACGAATACCAATGGACTTGGGCTGGTTTGTACCTGCAATAGAAAACCGGCGATTTCAGTGTCTCATGCTGATAGAACAGATTTCTTTGGAATGCATATGTAACATGATACAGCGAGATATGCATTCACGGTTAGCTATTCACCTGCAGCTTTTAACCGCGGTCAGCTCCGGAGTAGTTGTACCCAATTGCACCCAGAATGCAGATAAGTATCCTACGACAGCATGGCCATTATATCTTCTTCCACGGCTCCCCAAATTGTGAAACAGCCAGAGATTGGACGGGAGAATTAAGAAATACATACTCAGAAATGTCGAAGAAATCTATCACACGACATATCTGGTGCAGAAAATAAATGGCGTAGATTTGTTCTACTGGGTCACTGAAATGAATTCCCCAGCAGCAGCAAAACTGCACAAAATTGTGAAGATAACCATTTATGTTGTAGTCGAATTTCAGATTTTCAAAACACCATATTAAAATGAGCTCGTCTTAATGGGGCCACTTAGACATTTTTGGTGACGCAAAAGTTAGTGTCTATATTACGCTCGTAATAATTTTACTTCTACATAAATTATAAATTAATATATATTAAAAATGCCTTCGATTGCTTGCAGAAATAAAATTAACACAAGTAGTTCAAGTAATTCTAATTAAAAACAAGTAGTAATTAACTCAGAAATAATTTCAGCATATTAAAAAAACTGACATGATAATCGACCTTGTTCCCTTAAAACAGCTTTAAATGTTACAGCAAATCAACCAGCTAGTAGGCCTCTCTCTCTATGTTATATGTATATAAGGGGGGGCTGGATTAGGGTTCGCAACCATCTGTGTGTGCTAACCGGTTTACATTGTATTGAAATGGCACGGACCGGAATAATGTCCGGCCGAGGGGAATCGATTAGCCATAACGTTTCAATTTTCAGTTTCCAACAGAACGCGATGGTCGTAAAAATTGACAATATACACTTTCTAAAAATAAATTAACCGACCCCTCCGACAAACCCCCAACGTTCCGCGGTCCGGCGTAACACTTGTCACGACACGAGGGCTGGAAAACCCTAGGCTCGAGGACCTGGGGAATGTCCGGTGGAGGGAAAATGCATCACAGAGGAACTAGGCCGAGCGTCATTACCGTTCGTTTGCAGCACGATATACTCCAGGATGTTAACTAGCAGGCGCAACTTACCTCATTTCCAAAGCTACTGTATTGCCTCAAATGAGGAAGCACCAGGCCGCCCACATATATACATACACACACACACACACACACACACATATATATATATATATATATATATATATATATACACACACACACACATATATATATATATACACACACACACACACACACACACACACACACAAACCAGCAGCTATACAGTGAAACATGAAAGAACAGAAGTAGTGTAACCTACACAGGTTACTACCAAAGCACAGCAGTTTCTCCCTGGAACAAAAACTCAGTTTTCATTACAGGTGTACATATTGTGTATTCGCATATTACTGTGTAAAGTCTGTTTACAGGATAGTTATCAATGCATCACCTTTGCAGATAAAAACACTGAAGGATACTGGTTAGAGTGAAAATGATTATATAAAGAATTCAAAACAATTATGAACCAAATTTTAAATCACAAATATACAAAATATATTTTATTCATTTAGTGGAATCTGATTTCCATAAAAACTGCATCAAAAATATAACAATGTCTAAAAATGTATGAACCTCCCAGTTTTAAATGTTTTACCACTGTAACTGTATACTAACTGATCACAGACGCCAGTCATGCTACGGTTTCCCAGATAGGAAAATACCAAGAATGAGCTGTTTTGCTCACTACACACAAAAAAAAACTAATTATATACACACTCTGAAACTGATCTGAAACTGAAAGCATCTGCTGACCTGACAGAGCAAAAGGTTTGTATTTTTAGAGTAAATCACCAGAACATTCATTGCACAATAGGAACAGGTTAAAATGTTAGTACCTCAACCTCCTTGGAAGGCAAGTCAACTCATTCTGGATTTTTAAAACTGGGTATATCAAGTGTCAGGTGACACTTATGAAAGGCACTGTAGACTTCACAAGGGTGGGGAGAGACTTCCTACCCTGAACAGGAGGTAACAGTAAAGTCCAGACACTGTTTCCCAAGAGTCCCTTTTTAAACTGGCTGGATCCGGACTCCAGTAATGTGTACGATCTGGCCTAGATGTCACTGCAAAGTGTAGACAAGGTTTATATTGTGTACATAGTGTCTAACGCAGGTTTTCCTTCTGCCTCAAAAGGTCAGATGAAAATAGTCTTTTAGGGTGTGTACACAGTGATTTTAAGCGGCACTCTGTGTTTATATCAGTTGTTCTTCCAGTAACTATGAATGATGTCAGTGATGGTTCTGCCTTCCTGGCTTAACTCACTGCCCTTATTTACATGCAGTTCAAAAGCAGGATTATGGAGAGTTTATTCCTCAACCGGACATCTTGCAGGTGTTTCCCCCTCTCAGGGGCTTGGAGTGTCTTCAGTGGGATATGTGGATTGTTTTGCTGGTTCTCTAGTTCTTTTCAACCGAGCAGGCGGGCGGGTGAAGGGACCGAGGCACTGAGCAGGAGGAGGGCGTGAGAGGAATGGCACTGGGGATGGGTTTGTCACACCGTCTGTGACAGAACGACGGCCAGGATAATGACAAGCAGGACGGCGACGCAAACACCCAGTATGATCATTTTCTATGGGGAGAGAAAAAAAAAACAATTTAAGCTGGACAGGCATGGAACAGGCTCAGTTCACAGACAGGAAGTATGCAGGAACCACTGAAACTGACTTCAGAGGAGACCTCCTGCATGTGGCAGAGCCCCTAACCCTCACCAGAAGACACAATCCCACCAGGAACACAAGTTTGGTGCCCCCACAGGAAACCCAGGAGAGAGAGGAGAAACAACGCAGCGCTTAGGAACCACGGCAGGGAGAAATGCATCCAGAACCACAGCCAAGAGAACCATTATGACGAAGCAGCCAGGCATCCAGCTACGTCACTACACCCGAGAGCACCCCAAACAGTGCCAACCAAACAGTGCCACGTAGGTAGGATGCCATGGGGTCTTACTCACCCTTCACGTGTTACGTCTCACTGTCAGTCCCACTGAGAGCCCAATTATCAGGGCTATGAGTGCAAGCACCACCAGCACTACAACCACTATTATCACCATTTTCTGTGGGGCACAATCACACATGTAGTGCGTAAGACACAAAAAGGCATATTCTCCGGCAATAAAGATCCAATTGAGGACACACACCTATATCGGGGGCCACTACCATATGGGAAAACTAGACAAGTCCACATTACAGCACACAGAATTAAGCGACTCCCTCACATTCCTTATTTCACAAGGTCATTGCTATTCTAGCAGTACCTTGCCACAGCCCCCTTTCCCATTATACCTCAGACAAAACCTCAGGACAGGCTAAACTGCCCACCCAATCGAAGACACGGCTGTTCAGATCTACTCCCCCATACACACCGCCCCCCCTCCCAAATTATTCAGCCATGGAAATACCACATGCCTCGTCTTTTCTTTCCCCCCCCCTCTCCAGATCTACAGACACTCACACATATGTCACCATAACAACACAGATTAACGTCACGATGTCACAACGACAGACTCCGTGATCTGCCCGGAGCACGTCTGCTACACATGCCTTCGGGCCACAAAACTCTGGCTAGTCCAAAGATGAGCAGGGGCTCCAAACATCAGAGAAGTGAGTCTGGCTATAAAATAACCACGGGCATTAGAGATGGAAGGAGAAAACAAAAAAAAAAAATGGGAAATGGAGGGAAAATGGAAAGAAAAGAGTGCGTGTGCGTGTCTGACCATGAGCCTGGGCAACGGGTGAGAGGACCTCTCCTTTGCCAAAGGACATGGTCAGGTTTTCCAGTAGATGCTGTCTGGTTCAGTCTATTTATTGACTTGCATGGCAAGTCAGAGTGAGGACTGACGGAAACACTGGGGCTCTCGATAAGGGAAGGATGTCACGAAAGGGGGAGAGAGATTAATGCTTACACTGAGGAGCACTACAAAAACAGGCTGGTAGTTACTGAAACAGAGGTTATATGTAGTTAAGTCATGCTGGGCTTACAGGAATAAAATGTACACCCCTTCGTTCGAACACAGTAAGTCAGTACATCGGTCTGATCATGGTGTATCACAGAGGCACAGCATTGGGTGTGTGTGTGCCTGTGGTTTTTTTCTTACCTACCACAAAGGCGGTCTACGACCAATTCTTAGCGTCAATGAAACATTCTAGCATTTAGGCAGTAATGCGTGCATGAACTAATCCATATGGATGTCATTCAAGTGTGAATATCCAAGCTGTGTAAATGTTATGAAGAATTGTTTTCATTTCAGATTGGTCTTTAAAAAGCAAGTGCGTCGTGTAATGTTCATATTTCTAATTGGCCCCTTTCTGGTTAATTAGATACTGTACAATATAATGACAATTGGGCTGAAGTGATTTAGTGCTCTGAACAGGCATTACTGAAGCTGAGGGATGATGGGAAATCGGGTTTGTGATCATTGCGGTTACAGTAGAGCATGGCGGGTCTCACCGCCTATTACCCAATGGGCTTTTAGTGTCTGCCAGGGCCCGTTGTACGAAACCCACCAATTGGTCCATATTGTTCTCAATCCTGTCAATCATGCCACCCTGACCAGAATCGGTGGAGTCAAGTGTGAGGGAAAAAAAAAATAATAATAATAAAAAACGTGGGAACAGCGAAGAACGTCAGCAGGGACGGAGTGTCGCAAAGACACGAGGCTTAAACATCTGTCACTCGATACCAAACTCGGGCCACCAGGCCGCAGGACCACAAGGGACAGGACGGTGCATGCACAGGGCTGGCTGGAGCAAGCTACCTTGCGGGACTTCTTCTGGTACCGGACCGCTTTTTTGGTTTCGATCTTGGCCACCGCTATATGATCGACCGCTTTGGACACGTGGACCTCGATGTTGTTCACTATTTCACCCTGGAACACAGGAGATATGGGCCCTGGGGTGAGATTCATCAACGGGGTGACGGTGGAAAACAGTCACACTCACTCTGGCTTACTGACGAGACAGAACCGGTAACAGAATCGTAATGAAGACCCTTACCTCAATGGCAGCGTCCTCATAAGCGGCTTTAGATTATTGATAAAGAGAAGCTCAGATCACAGATGCATATTAATACTTTACAGAAAATATAAAGGCTGTAAATGTCATTGAGGCTTCTGTTGTCAGGGCCAAAGGCTACTTAACCAGAGAGGAGGTGCCTTCTGTTATCTTTGGGTTATATTTTTAAAAATAGGGCAACGGGTTTGGTT
>JAODJW010000015.1:1973151-1983724 GCA_026777045.1 Hyperopisus bebe | reverse complement strand
CCCAGGCGGAGACTCAAACCCGGGTCCCAGAGGTGTGAGGCAACAGTGCTAACCACTGCACCACCGTGCCGCCCCTACCGATGACACAGTGAAACAAAATTGCTTACATGTACTAGATTAATCAGAATTTACGTTTTATTTATTTAGTAAATGTTTTTATCCAAAGCAACATTTTGAGAATGCAGGGTCAGACAGTACCTGAAGCTATTAGGGGTGGCGAGCAGCAAAACAGCGATCAGTCGATATCAGGTCTTGAAATGGGAACCTTCCCAGTACAGTGCCTTAACCCTCTGAACCACACACCACCCCCATGTGATACAGTAATTTTGAATAAACAGAGTTGGGTAATTCAGGTCCACAGAGTAGAAGTCCAGACCGGGATTTTGTTTCAACCAAACAGTTGAGCATAAAGAGTTACAGTCACAGAGTACTCAACTGGTTGGTTGAAATAAAATCCCGGTCTGGACTTTTACTCTCTAGACCTAAATTACCCAACTCTGTGAATAAATAACAAAAGCTAAATTCTGTGAGAGATTTAGCTTACCATAATCTGATCGGTTCATGTACTTCGTGCAGTCTTCAGTCTTGTTGCAGCCATACTTTGTCTTAACACATACAAACATTGGGGTCAAGCTCGGAACAACATAACTAACATCTATGAAAAAACACAACGCAATGATCAAATATGAGGGCACAACAATGGAAGGACCCTAAACCAGGATTCAGCAGACGTGTTTACATACAGTCAAAGGCTAGTATATTAGGAACACTTCCTTGTTACCCTGGACAGTAATCTGCACTGTGCAGTTAAGCATTAGAAACAATGAAGATCTCAGTGATTTTAAACAAGGTGTGATCATTGGTGTCAGCTGAAGTGGTTTCAGACAAACCAGAATGTGAGTTTACAGAGAATGGTGTAATATACAAAAAAAAAAACACCCAGTGAATTGGACTTCTGAGCTAAAACATCCTAATAATGAGGGAGGTCACAGAATAATAATCAGACTCGTTAAAGTTAACAGGAAAGCCTGAAGTGCAGCTCATTATAACGGTAGTGTGCAGAAAGGATTCCCTGCACGCACACCTCCCCAACCCTGAAACAATAACGGATGTAAAAGTGGGTCCTAACTGATACTTGTAGATGTCCCTCACAATGTGGCCACAGTAGTTTATGCTTGGTGAGCTGGCTGACCAATTTCAGGCAGCTGACCAGCTAAAGATATATATTCACATGATGGTTTGATGGTTTAGCTGGTCATACCAACATGACCAGCTTGATAGGCTAGCCACGCCAGCATGACTAACTGGTGACCCCCCCAGTTAAACTATTAATGAGCAGAAAGAGCTGGGACATGACCATCCACGACCATCTTAGACCGTCTTAGACCGTCTTAGACCAGCTGAAACCAGCTATAATGAGCTACCAGCACAAGCTGGGTTTTAGCTGTTTTTTCAGCAGTGGTGAGTATAAATATATTATAGCTCCTGTATTAAAAGCCACAGGCTGTTAAAAATGGCCAACGATCTTCTGTACCCCCATATGCCTACCGCCAAACTGGCAGCTTTCTTTACACACTACAAGAAACACAAACCAGCAGAATTATGTCTGTTTGTAAGTTTCCTTAGAAATGTGTAAGTCTGAGCAATGAAGCGTAAATACCATTAAGGGGTCTCATCTTAAGGTGATAGAAGGAATAGATTAGCAGGTGCCACTGGTGAGATCAGAACATCTGTAAGATGACAGGAACCGATACAAAACACCGATGTGCAATTTATCCTGCACAAAACTGACGTGTACGTCCATGTGCTCTGCATGAAGAAGAGCCCGTGTGGAATATCAATCAAATCTGAAGTTCAGCTTGTGCTCAGTATGGCTCAGGGGCAGTAAGATTAAGGTAAACATACATATGGACAGGAACCTCGATACTGGAGTTTTGTGGTGATGAGTCTTGTGGTGATGCAGAACACAGAGGTGCCCTGTCAATCAGAGACATAGAAGAAAGGGTTAATTCCAGCACATGACACACTAAAGCAGAGCTACTACCAGAGGGGCCCTTGTTGTTTCGGGGGCCCCACTCAAAAACAATCACATTGCCCCCCCCCCACCACTATGTTTCAGAGACTAAATAAATAACTAGTGAGTAGAGTCACAAGATCACAGCTAGTTAGCTGGTTAGCAGAACACACTTCTTTGGCATATCCTAAATGAAAAATGTGCTTATTTAATATTTTGTGTACTAACCATGCTAGTGACTTTGGGCCTACGGGGGGCCCCAAACTTCAGGGGCCCCAAACCTCAGGGGCCCCACATGAAATGCGTGGCTTGAATGGTGGTAAACACCCCCACTGGGAATTACACATTCCTCTCTATACTGCATCATAATAACTTTTAATTGTAATTTTATGCTGTCATAAAGACATTTAAAGTGTTATTGTGATACAGAATTTACGCCGATGCCACTGACCTCTGGGGGTGAGATTAAATCCGTTATGTCCATGACTTTGTCGTCATAAGTGCCAACGCCTTTCACCTTCGTCGTGACTGAGGACTCGATGGCTGTGTCCTGTAGCTGGTATGCTTTTTCATGCAGGAATACCCAGCTAGAATAGTAGTTTGGTGGAGGACGCCACATGGGGGAGAAGGAAACCCGGAAGATTGAGTGAGTAGAGGGACCAAGGGCATTTGATTCAATCAGGCATAATAACCAGTGAGCAGGATTCATCCGTACTTCCCCTTAAAGGGACAGCAGAAATTGTTTAATTGTTTAAATTGTTCTTGGAAAATTTGGCTTCAGCTCCAAATTTATTGCATGGATTTGTTCACTTTACACCTTGTAATCCAGTAGCATTGGTTCATACCAGTAGCATTCATTGTGCCCCTTTCCAGCCAAGCCATATCCAACCCCACGTTCTCTCTTCTGCTGATCTTAATGTCCTGAATCAGCTTGGATATTTCACAGGATATAAATTAAACTTTCGTAACAGTGACCTGTCTCCAATTAATCACTTAGCTGAAGAACTCCCCCAGTCTCTCTTTCCTTTTAAAAAGGTTATAGAAGGTCTCAGATACCTGGGGGGGGCTTCATAACCAAGTCATGTTTGCTAAGAACTTCCTATCAGATGAGCTGAAGTTACCCTCAGTCAGTCAGGCCTCCCTTCCTCTTCCATTGGTGAGTCGAGTTAATCTGATCAAAATTGTTGTCATACCAAAATTTTTATATATTCTTCAACATATTCCAGTTCTTATTAACAAATCCTTATTCCTTAACTTGAACCAGCCTGTAAATCCATTTTTATGGGCCGATATTGGAGATATGGGCCGATATTGCACATATTGGGGATGGGGGGGGATGCAGCTTCCCAACTCCCCAAGAAAATGGGAGGCTTCGCACTGCATAACTTCCATCACTACTATACTGGGCCAGTAACATCAGCAAGCTACTCATACGGATTAATAACCCAGACGCTGAATCCCCCTCTGGGTTCCTCACGGCTGTCACTCCATTCAGCCACTGGCTCCCAGTTACTCTTAACAATCAAGACCATTACAGACAACCCCATTGTTAAAGAACACCATCAAAATTTGGACCCAGTTTCGGGCCCATTTCAGTCTGCATAGGTCCTCAATCTTAGCCCCTATCATAAACAATCACTGATTTTTTTTCTTCTTTTTTCTTCTGATTCAGCCTTCCAGTTATGGACCAAAAATGGCCTGACTATTATCAGAGACCTCTGCAACAAATATGTTTTCCCTTCCTTTGCTAACTTGGCAGATAAATTCATTCTTCCTAAAATACACCTCTCCTGCGTTTTTTAAATGAGGCATTTTATACAAAAACTATATCCCCCCTTCATAGTCCCTGACCAGGTTCCACAACTGTCTTATCTCTCGATTAATCTTAGGCCCACTGCTGGTCTAAAAAGTTCATGGCAAAAAGACCTAAGATGTGATATTGCTGATGAGACCTAGGATGTGATATCACTGGTGCGACCTAGGATGTGATATCGCTGGTGAGACCTAGAATGTGATATCGCTGGTGAGACCTAGGATGTGATATCGCTGATGAGACCTAGAATGTGATATCGCTGGTGAGACCTAGGATGTGATATCGCTGGTGAGACCTAGGATGTGATATCGCTGGTGAGACCTAGGATGTGATATCGCTGATGAGACCTAGGATGTGATATCGCTGACCACGCTCTTAACTCTTAAGCTGAATCACTCTTCTTCCATACAGGCTAGGCATGCCCTTTTACGATGTAAAGGCCCAAGGAGAAATGATACCTGTAAGTGGTTAAGCAATCTGCTGAAACAGTTCTGCCGGTCTTGCCCGCGACCATCTGTATTTTGGTGTGAGATATTCGACACTCCCGAGTGTACTAAATGAGGTTCTGACCTATAGCCCCCTGACTGCCCGATTTGGGATCCCACCTTAGCCCAACAGCCCTACAGTCACAGGGCACATTATGGCTTTTACCACTTTACTGGCCAGGCGACTTAACCTTCTCTAATGGAAGCAAACTTCCCCTCCCACCCACAAGTGATGGCTCCAAGAATTACGGCATTGTGTCAAGCCAAAGAAATTAAGATTCTCACTGAAAGGCTCCCTTAAACCCTTCTATAAAGCTTGGAACCACTTCTCAGAACATATTGGTATTCTGACTATTAAAATTAAATTGGACTAGTCATGCAATCTAAGCCACAGTAGTCAAAACCCATATCTATGCCCTGTTATATATGTACTTTAATCCAACTGTATTCATTCATTCATTTCTTTTTCAACTTGATTTTAGTTGATTTCATTGTTATGATTTGATTGCATTTTCTTTTCTTGGTTCTTGCACACTCACCGTCCCATTTAATATTTCAGGGTGTGATAAGGGTGGGGGTTAATATTAGTGGAGGGAGGACGGAGTTAAGGATTTGTAGCATTTAATAGATTTGAGCATGATCAATGATTAATGACTAGGACTAATGCGATTATATTGTGCTTCATGTTCTACTCTATAAATATGCCACTGCAAAAACCCAATAAAGAGATTTTAAAAATAATAATAATCCTTCTGATAATTTGCGATAAAGAAGCAGTGTAAGCAATCAGAAGATAACGTTCAGTTATGCAATTTATTAGGCGTTTTACCCACTATGTACGAAAAACAAGGCAAAATTCCTTAGATGCACTCACACACACTCCATTGAGGTACTGACCCAACAAAGTAGACGATGATAAGAAGTTGAACGGTGCGATTGATGATGCCCAGGGTCCAGCTCTTGACCACAACAGATTTTGTCGTCTCATACGTGAAGAACTTTGAGGCGCAGCCAAGCATCCTGGAGCCAGAGAGGGGAAACGATGATAAAAAAAAATCTGACAGCTTTGCAGCATTGAATCTCTTATCGTTTATGAGGGTTGAAACTGCAAAAGGTTCAGCTGCTTTGCTCACCTGCACCTGTGTACACTGGACATCATAGATCCCTTGTCTTGTGTCAATGCCTCTTTCTCCTTATTGTCAATATTCTGCACGCTACAAAAGGTAAAAATAAATGGGTCCCATACAATCAGTTTGAAATCACCCAGTTCTCTTTTGCTTAGAGAAAATAATAAGTGCTGCTTTGGTCTCCCTCTATTGTACGTCTTTTAATTGCCAAAGGAAAACAAAGCTCTTGCTTCTTTTCTTCGCTCCACCTCTGCTTTATCTCTCTCGTATAACCACAGCTCCCCGGACTCCATCCTCCGCCCAAGCCCGCCCTCTGACTGTCTCTGTCATCTTCCCCTGCTTCCCTGGAGCTTTCTATCTCGATCGGTCTCATCTGGCTTCCTTTTCATCTGTCACGCACACCCTTGTCCTGCAGTGAAATGGATGTGGACAGGGAAAACTAAGATGCCAAGCTTAGTCGTCTTAGGGCACCAATTAGATACCCAACAGGTAACCTACATACCACGTCTGAACATCTGAAGACACTTTAGAGCTGTACCTAGAAGTATTCTATTCTATTCTATTCTATTCTATTTTCTCAAATCAAATCAAATCAAATACAATCAAATCAAATCAAATCAGATCTAACGTAATCTAATCTAATCTAATCTAATATAATTTGTATAGTGCTTTTATTAAGGAGCATTGTCATTCCATAAACTGAAAAACACTGAGCAACATCCATAGATGAGCTGTAATATCATGGTTTCATGAAATTAAGTGATGATTTCATGATATTAAGAAGTCTTAATTTCAAGAAAGTATATCATGATTATGTGATGTTAAGTCATTCTCTTGTCATATTAAGTCATGGTTTCCTATGAATGACTGTCTTCTATGCAATACTATGCTTAGGGCCTTAACCAATCAATCAATCAATCAATCAATCAATCAATCAATCAATCAATCAATCTATATCTATCTATCTATCTATCTATCTATCTATCTATCTATGAATCATAACAATTCTGGTATATTACATCTGCATAAAAAGCCAACTTGTACAGCACTTTTCCAGTACTGACTCTTTCCAGACTTTGGGAGGAAACCAGAGTATTCATATGAAGGTCAGGCAGAGATGGTGGGAAGCATGGAAACTCCACACACTCAGAGCAGAGCGCTGTCCTTAGCGTAGTTGCCTCATGCTGCTGGAGGCTGGCGTTCCATTCGCCGCTCTGGCTCTATGTGTGTGGAGTTTGCATGTTGCATGTTCCCCCCGTGTCGCTGTGGGGTTTCCTCTGATTTCTCCCAACAGTCCAAAAACATGCTGAGGCTAACTGGAGTTACCAAACTGTACACAGGTGTGCATGTGTGAATGACCGGTGTGTGAGTGTGACTGGTGTGTGAGTGACTGATGTGTGAATGACCTGTGTGTGAGTGACCGGTGTGTCAGTGACTGGTGTGTGAGTGAGTGGTGTGTCAGTGACTGGTGTGTGAGTGAGTGGTGTGTCAGTAACTGGTGTGTGAGTGAATGGTGTGTCATTGACTGGTGTGTGAGTGATTGGTGTGTCAGTGACTGGTGTGTCAGTGATTGGTGTGTCAGAGACTGGTGTGTGAGTGAATGGTGTGTCAGTGACTGGTGTGTGAGTGTGCCCTGTGATGGGTTGGTGGCCCATCCTGAATTAGTCCCTGTCTTGTGCTCATGGATTCTGGGACAGGCTCTGGACCCCCACTACCCTGCACAGCTTTAGAGGTTATGTAAAATGTATGAATGAAAAATTTTCCGCCTTCCCATTTCTCCTCACATCACACTCTTCCATCTCTGACCATGATTCCAAATCCAGGCCGTGTTTTCATTTCTCCCAGGTAGTTGTTTAATAATTACTGATTCTGATTGGTCAGAGGCTTCACATCTGACTGACAGGTAAAGGAAGGCTGGAAAACCAGCAGTGTTCGGACCTCGAGGACCGTGAGTTGAATAACCCTGATCTACACTGTTACTAATAGTGTCTAATGAGGCAATAAAAGTACTCAGCTACATTACATGCAATCTGAACTGCGTGCTCTTTCGCCTCTGACTAATTAGATTTAGGGAGCAATTTAGCAGTGAATTTAGAGAGGAAAGAAAAGGTATCCCCATAACAGAGCAAGCATGCATACCACCTGTCAGTATGTAAGATTCTAACAGGTCTGGATGCTGTTCAGCCGAATGGCTACTTCAATATTAGTATAATACTAGAACTTGTGGCCATAGATGGAAATTAGCGGGAGAACATTTTAAACTGGCTCTGAGAAAGCACTTCTTTACACAACGTGTAGTTAGAATATGGAGTAGTCTTCCTGTTAGTGTAGCAGAAGTGAAAACCTTGGGCTCCTTTAAATCAGAGCTAGATAGTATTTTAACAACTCTGAGTTATTAGTTATGTTCTCCCCAAATGAGCTTGATGGACCGAATGGTCTCCTCTCGTTTGTAAATTTCTTATGTTCTTATAAAACAAACATACACTTATGATTATTATGATTATTATTGTGGTGAGTGAGGGTCATGATGATGATGGTAATAATTTTGCCACTTTGGATATCTAACACTGAAGTTCATATCAAGGCAAATTTCACATGCAAATGCAGCCCAGTTCACAGTGACAGTGCTGGTAATCTAACATTATGCACTAGTACGTACTATACTTAAGATCAACAAGCCCACAAGAATACCAGGATAGACACTGAATTCTCAGCAGTCTGATGCTAATGTGCTGTCTACACAACGGAAAATCACCGAATTGCTCACCGGTCAACTAAGACATGCGAAGAACAGTCTCTCTAATACAATTCCCATAAATAAGGAACTCAAAGGCGGAGAATGTGGGGGAAGTGGATGATTTTACTCACTAAAAGACCATTAGAAATCCATTAAATCTAGACATTAATCTTCTGGAAGGGAGTTGGAGAGAGGAAAAAAAAAGAACAAAATGGACGGAAGTGGTCTAGGGCCAGTGGAACGTTGTGAAAAATCAACTCATTACGGCAATACCAGATTGGAGCAGGTCAACTTGTTAGGCCCACAAAAAGATGAGTTCCAATGGAGCTGCAATCACATCCAGCACAAAGGATGCAAACAGGAACCAGCCCTTCTGACCAAATGAGGCTGGCCCATGTCTGCTTGACATCCACGCTGACTTCCCTATACTTTCTGTTAACACACAGCTTTGCACACAGATGCAAGAAAGAATCTTACCTCAGTGGCTTTGCTGGAAGAGCCAATGGAGGTCCAGCGATGTCATATTTTTTCCCAGAATGGAAGCCGTCCAGACATTTTTCTAAAGGTCACCTTGAGAAATTCCTTTGAGCCCTTTGAGATCTTCTGATGTATTATTATTATTATTATTATTATTATTATTAAATCCCAATCAACGTACAGCAATGAGCAAGCAAGATATGAACCCATGTTTTACCTTGAATCCTGATAGGGACATAACTACAAATGTAGCCAAACCAGAATCAAAGACACCTGGTAGTAGGCTGTGGATAATTGAACTGTTGTCATTCAAGATGCTTCATTCAACATCTATTTGTATAAATTGGCATAGTGTTTTGGTTAAACTGCTTGATTGGAAGTAATAATAATAATTATAATAATAATAATAATCTCCATACGGCTTCTGCAGTACAGGTTGATGGTGTATAATTATGATTTTTCCCAAAGATAGAAAAATACAAAATATAGTAACACCCACCTTGCATTAAAGTCACAAAGAGTGGTTCTCACCACATAATTCTATCAGGAGACGGACTGAGTAAACCACTCTGCAAAGGATGGTATGGAAAACCATTAGCGCAGACCCAAGTCACCGAGTCTGGACCAGAATCTTACATCCATCATTTTCTCATTATTATTAACAATATGGCCTCATTCCTTGGCCACAAAAAGTCATCAGACAGGAACCAAGCCCCTTCGTAGGGGATGTTTTATGGTATTAACCACCGTTTATCATTTATTATTTGACTGGATTTTCTAAAAGCTTTACCTTCATACTCCCTAAAGACAGAACTGGGTCTTGATCCAGTACTACTCATATCTTCATGTCCTCCCCAGAAGAATAGAGGAACCCAGTCATCTATTGTTACTGAACTGGGAAACATTGCACTGAAATATAATTCACCTGGTTAACAAAACAGTTTCCCCGGCTTAGCCCTGCTTTCACACATCATTATAATTCCAAGGCTAAACTCTCATTACCTCAAGAATATTTTTGGTGACGGGTAACAGACAGAAGGCAAGTGCTTGGGGGACCAGCATCGCTCAACAGGACCAATAGATAGAGACAGTTAGCCATCTCAAAGTTACTCTACGATGCCCCGAAGGGAAAGGGAGACAAACTCTCCCATTACTGCCCATGTCAATGCCATTTTTTTGTGGCAGTATTACTGGAATCACCAGTTTGGAACATCTGTTTCTCTCAAGCTGACTGAATGACGTGTTGGACAAAAATAACATACATTAGCAATGAGTTAGAAGTCCAAGCCGGCTTCCTGTCCTCACTTTCATCTTTCTTCATCTAATGAGCCTTTCCCTGCCCCCTCCCATACTTGAAAACCACACTGCAAATCATAGCCCCCCCCCCCCACACAATGAGAAACCACAACTACTTATGGATGTCAGTTCACTGGAGCAGGGGGTGTTTTTATGAGACGGATATGGCTGAAGGTGGGTTAACTCGAGGCCGGGGGAGTTATGAGCACGCATCAGCGTGAGGCAGACGAGACCCAACAGGCACATAAAATGATGAACGGCAGTTCAGACAGCAAAAAAAAAAAAAAAAAAAAAAAAAAAAAACAGATGACAGAATCGAAACATTCATAAGGAGGAGTTCTGAGTGCGCATAGGTCCCAGTGGTCAGACTATCAGCGTGTACATCAACTATGGAACTTAAAGCTTAACTTGGTTAAATAAATATTCGATAATTCGATTTGGCGAATCGAATTTTACTGTATTTGACTCTCCCTGCCGGCCCCTGGAGGATGAGCTCCCCATTTGAGTCTGGTCCCTCCCGAGGTTTCTTCCTCCTAGGGCATTTTTCCCTTGCCACTGTCGCCTATGGCTTACTCACTGGGGGCTTTGGGTGGGGATGCTGTAAAGCGCTTTGAGACAATGTAA
>JAODJW010000015.1:1958153-1973051 GCA_026777045.1 Hyperopisus bebe | reverse complement strand
GTGGGGATGCTGTAAAGCGCTTTGAGACAATGTAATGTTGTGATAATGCGCTATACAAAAATAAATTTGTTGTTGTTGTTGAATTCTGCAATGTCGGATGGACATTGAAGACTCTCCTGAGGCACCATAGTAAATGTACATAATTCACACAAGTAAGACAACGTCAATGCTTCACCAGATTCACCAGGAACACAAAGAAAGTGAGATATTTAACAAAACAATTTTATTTTAAGCAAAAAACCACAATACATCACTAACAAGTTTTCAGTTTTTATTTCAAATAATGGAAGTGTGCAGGGCTTCTAGGAAAGTGTAGATTTATTTCCCATTGCTACATCTTCTCAAAACCCAGACCATTTTGGGCATAAATGTACATGCTCAGTACACGTGGCAGTACCCAAAAGCACAAAAAGTTGGAATAAAGGGTGACCCACAGGAAAAAAGGGAAAGAAAATGCAATGAAATAACCCTTGAACGTTTTGTGTAACAGAAAGCGGTATTTACACATTTTAATCGGTCTATATGGCCCTCCTACCCCACCACCCATGGGGGTAAAGAAGTCAGTCATGGCAAGATATCCCATCTTCTTAATCAGACCCAGACTCCTCTGAGCTGGGAGGTGTGCTGACCACCTCCTCCTCGTCATCATCATCTGAGCCCTGGAAGAGGGGAAGAGCAAAATCAAGGGCACTTCCTGTCTTAAGGCAATAGACCATCATTCCTGTGCAATGGTCAACTGCTCAACTGTGAACTTCAGGTAACCTCTACTGAAAAAGTCTACACATCTTGGGAAAAAAAACATACATAATTCAGTGAATGCTTCGGGCCTCCTCTGTCACCTTCTGCACCTTCGACTTTGCATTTATATCATGAATTACATCAGCTAACCACCAGGAATCATGTGGGTTGCCAATAAAATGGATGCTGGGAGAGGCCCACATGTTGAACAGACTAAAACCGATTCAGGAAACACCTAAGTTGGATAAGGCAAGCGACCGTGAGCCCTGCATGATGGTTTGGGTAACAGCGTCAACCGTCACCACCCATACCTTGCGCTTGGTGCCCTTGCCACGTTCCGAGTCGGACGAACTCTCCTCGCTGGAGATGAACTCCCGGCTCTTGAAGCTGTCGTTGCCACCGGCCCGGTCCCTGTCCTTCTCCCGCTCGCCCCCACGGCTGCTGGCTGGCGCCTTCTTCTTCCGGTCGTCACTCTTCCCACCTTTCTTTTTAGTTTCCCTGGGACGCGCAGACGAGAGCGAGACGTGAGAGGCGAAACCCGAGACGAACGAACGCCAAATGGTCTTACTTGGAACTGAACCGAGGCCACTGGAGTCCCAGGCGTGCAAGCCGCCTGTCCGCCAGAGCACTACTACCCTGGTGCAACGTACAACAGCAGCCCCAAGCAGCAAGGGACACAGGGAGGGTTTTCACAATAAAGTACAAAACACGGGACAGTGTGAAGCAGGGGAAGCTGAACACAAGGATTTATAATCATAGTGCAATGTGAGTGTAAATAGGAAATACAAATAACTGATCAAAGTAAAACGACGAAATTAGCATTATACAGAAACAACACTGCAATGACACTACATGCATCATAGAAGAGGCCTATTGTAACATAAACGGGAATGCTGCGAGGGCCCGTACTTTTTGGAGGGCCCCGAAGAGGCCCCGCCGCTCTCCCTGTACTCCTTCATGGCTCTCTCATACTGCTTCTTCGCCTCCTCAGCTTTCTGCTCCCATTCCTGGGGCACAGAAACATCAGAGAGAGAGGGAGAGAGAGAGAGAACGAAAAAGAGCAAGTGAGGGGGAGGTAGAGAGAGGGAGAGAGACAGAAAGCAAAAGAAAGTGAAAGACGAAGGAAGAGAGAGAGAGAGAGAAATAAAGAGGCACAGAAAGACAGCGAGAGAAAGAGGGGGAAGAGAGACAGGAAGAGAGAGAAAAACAGGAAGAGAGAGAGAGAAACAGGAAGAGAGAGAGAGAAACAGGAAGAGAGAGAGAGAAACAGGAAGAGAGAGAGAGAAACAGGAAGAGAGAAAGAGAAGTTACCATAGACTCCCAGCAGTTTAAGACAGAGTGGAACCAAACAGCATACAAGGAACTGACTTGCAATCTGATATTCATTCACTTAAGAGCAGAGAAGTTATAATGAAATACTCCCCCCCCCAGTGGGCAGCACCTGTGCGGCCGGGACCCACTGCAGCCACTCACCTCCTTCCTGTCCTTGCTGAGCTGCTTCCACATCTCGCCGGCCTTCTTGGAGATCTCCGTGACAGAGATGCCTGGGTTCTCCGACTTGATGCGCTCACGGCTGGAGTTGAGCCACAGCATGTAGGCGCTCATCGGCCTCTTGGGGGCGCCGGCGTCCTTCTCCTTAGCTTTGGTCTTGGGAAAGGAGAGCGGGAGAGACAGGGAAGACCATTTTTGAAATCTGACCTAGTTCGCTGAGACCTGCTGTCACCGTATCCCAGACGACTCCCATTCGCACCCCAGCCTTCCGCGGCTTCTTCTCCTTGGTCACTTTCGGCTTTTTAACTGGCTTCTTCTTCCTGCTGTCGTCTTCGCTGTCGTCTCCACCCTCCGCGCTGCTGTCGCTGGCCGACGCATTGCTGTCGTACCTGAGACGGTGAAAAGGGCCGTGATGAAGCAGCATTTTAAATTAGAGATTCAGCCCCGGTTTTTAAAAATCAAATCGAGCTCAGACTTGGAATTAAAATCAGTTACAGACCGACATACGTCACAAATCGATACACGCTGCATGACAACTGTAATGTAAACAAACATTGAATTGTTCAATGTTCACGTTAAGATCATACAATGGAATTCTGTTACCTGGAATCTCAGATGATTTTCACAGTGCAAAACACTTTTTTGAATTATGATTTTAACAGGCATGCTAAATGTATCCAAAACCATACTCAATCAGTGCCAAATCAAACATAGTGTTAGAATTCAACCATACAGAATTGCTTCTGAATATAAGCTTATTAAATCACTGTGCTTAACTGTATTTTTGGTATATCAAGGACCTTGTATCTAGATATCGTCGCTGTCTGGTGAAAACCCACATTTTGATGACTGTGACTTTACAGTATAGATGGAATATGCCCATTTCCTCGCTGATAGTGGTTGACATCTAATGATGACTCAATGAAAAGATGTTTTATAAAATTATTTAACTAGTGTTTGTACTAGTTAAAATTTATATTAATTTTTGCTTGCATGGATCACCTCATACTGGTAACAACTTAATGTCGATTGCTACAGAGCCAGCTAACCAATATTGCTGATAATAATGAATATAAAGCAAGATTAGTTTGTATCTTGACAGTGACAAATCCTGCTTCGGCAAAAATGATCCACATACGTTAAAACATTAAACCATCCACTGAGGGCTGTGTAAAGACAGGTTTGTATGTGTGGTGCTAAAGGTGCCTCACTATGTTATTTTAGGTTTATTTTGTATAGTAGTTTCTGAGAAAATGCATTTTTTTTCCTCCACAGTCCTGGAATAATGGATTGTTGGAGAGATACATGTTTTCCATCAGACAGCAACGACATTTATCAGTTTGAGGGGGAGCGGTAAACACGCCTAATGTTGAAAGGGCAGGACTGGGAGAGTTTAGGTACCAGGAGATTTCTGCTGTTGGATGGAAATGACATCAGAGGTCAAAGGTCAATATGAAAGGAAGTAGGACTTACTCCTCAGCGATGTCATCATCCTCCTCACCAGGGTTGAAAGACTCATCTGGGGGGGGGGGACATATAAAATTTCAAGTTGAACTCCACCGGTGAGACCGCATCCCACAGTTCAATGATGCCAAGAACCGTCCTGGTCCAGGATCTGCCCACACAGCCCGACTCACCGCTGCCACCCTCTGAGTCGCTGTCGTTGGCCTCCTCGCGGATCTTGCCCTCCTCCTTCATGCGCTCCAGGTAGGCGTCATGCTGGTCGTCGTCCGAGTCGCTGTACATGTTTTCGGGGCCCTTCAAGTTCTGAGTGACCGAGGAATGACAGCAGTGAGGACATGATCGGGGAGGGGGGGTGCATTAGGTAAATCAACTTTGAATCAAGGGAAGGAGAAGACAAGCTTATCAAGCAGACGCCAACAGCATGGAGATTTGTTCCTCTGAAGACAAACAGGAGTGAGATTTTAGAGGCAGAGTGCTCGCAGGCTTCAGGACTCCAGTGTGTAATCGGCATGACAAGTGCTCACCAGTCGTGTTAATCTCTGACGTGAGCGTGCAAAAAAATATGCCAGTCGCTGGCACCCCTGGTTAGTGAAGACCCAGACACGCACATGACTGTATCGACTGGGGGGGGGGATTCTGCTTCACACTGGGCACGCTCAGACCACACACTGAAGGCGAAGAACTCCCAGCAGGAAGCGGAAAGACCCCAGGAGAAATCACAGCCCCACCCATCCCTCACCCACCCAGAGATGATTCGGCTGTTAATCAGCAACATGGACACCTGCACTCAGATCTTCTGGTGTTAGCGCGTCATGTACAGCCTGCTCTGACCCTAGAAAGCGCCACTATGGCTATCAGCTCAGGACACTGCGGGCCTGTACTACGAAGCGGGGTTACTGGCTTATCGGGGTAACTTGTCGGATTTAAGGTAGTCTGGGCTAAATGTAAGTGAACGAATATGAAGTCCATGTAAACTGTGGTACCTTAAATACAACAAGTTACCCCTATAAGTCAGTAACCCCGCTTCGTAGTACAAAATGGAGTAAATACACCCCCCGCCTTCGAGAACACGCCCCCAAGCACATGTTCTTTTCAGTGGCATTTTGCAGTATAAAAACTCAGGGCTTGTGCTTGGAGAGAATTTAGGGGAAGCCCTGTAACATGGCATCTTGCTACTCGTTTAAAATAAACAGGATGAAACTTTAAACTAAACAAACAACAACGACATCCTGGGCCTTCAGTACCACTCGGTCACTCATGAGGAAAAAGATCCATCTTCCAGAGATAGCATCACAAATTTATGGAGAACACCTTCAAAAGCCGCCCGGGGAACTTGGGATGGAAATGAGGGTCATTTTCGATTGTTTAACTGTCACAAACAGTTTCCCACTAAATACAAAACTACCGCTAATGTGGCCTCCTGCCTCCCCACTGACCAATGGCTGCACAGGACAGAATGAAAACGTCAAAACGCGGCTGCTTATGTGCTCTCACTGGGGCGTGATGTCATTTCCTGTTCTGGCTCTCTCGCACCTCACACTATTCTTCGATTCTCTATAGCCCCGCCCCGCTAACGATTCCCGTAAAAGCCAGCTGGACAGACCCTCCTCAGCATGATTTTCAGCTCTGCCACTGGGTGGCGCTCCTCCAATGTGCAGGCAGAACACAACATGCAGGCAGTTATTTCACACCCAAGAAAAATAAAAATTACAAAATAAACACACATAGTGCGGAGGTAATACCGACCTTCTTCTTCAGGAACACAAACAGGGGGAATAGAGGGTACATTTTAAAAAAAAAAAGGTGTCAGTATTCAGTAATAACCCCTCTGAGTCACAGATACTAAAATGCATTGATTTTGTTTGCTTGTAGTAAAAATTACCTCTTTGAATCCTCGGTTCTTGATGTTGAGTTTCTTAGCATTGACAAAATCAAAGAGTTTACCGTACTCTTCCCTGGAAGACAAGGAGGGAAATCGGTTAAACACGTACACCTCACACATGACAAAGGTGTCCGTCTAAAGCATGGGTGGGTAATCGTATCCAGAAAGGGCCGTTGGATCTCTCTATACAGGTTGAGTGTTGCGACTAAAAATCCGCAATAGTAGGGACAGAAAGAGAGGACGGTGGACACCAAATGGGGGCGGGCCGACCTCTCGATGCTGCTGAAGGTGTACTGCGAGCCCTGCTTGGTCTCGATCTCGAAGTCGAAGGAGCGCGTGGTGGTGGTGCCTCTGGCGAAGTTGACGCAGGAGATCTCCTCGAAGCGCAGGTGCACGGGCGGCTTGTGAACGTAGATGAAGCCTCTCTCTAGAGGGTAGAGGAGGCCCGAGCTGGCCTTGTAGGAGCAGGTGATGCACTGAGCTCCAGAATGCCTGGGGGGGGGGGACAGAGACCGAGCTACATGCCAGAGACTGCACCGAGCTTCTGGGAGCTGTTCTCCAGCAAAGTGCTGAAACTTCTAAAGAACAAAGAAATTCGGCCGACGGATGCTATCAGTACAAGCACCAGAGAGGAGGATCGCCAAGGAAGTCATCGCCCAGGAGACACCCTATGGCATTACCCCTGGAAGTTGCCCGGAACAGTGATCTTCCTATTGACCAGGGCCTTCATCACCCGGCTGACCATCTCGTATAGCGATCCTGACATGTTCTTGCTGAGTTTCCCCTCAAAGCGCTTCTCCACATCATCCCTGTAGGGAAACAAAGGAAGTGATTGTGGGAGGCAGCGCGAGAGAAGAGAGGCAGGAAGTGCTCGGTGGACCACTTTCGGAACCCCCCACTGGACGGTGGGTGCCCCCCCCTCCCGCTCAGACTCACTCGCTCATGTTGAGCGTGAGGGTGATGTCATCCTCCTTGGAGAAAAGCAGGATGAGAAAGTGGTACCGGGTTTGCCCTTGCTTGATTGGGGGGTCCAGGCTGATCTGAGAGAGTGAAGACCAGGCGTCAAGCAGCTAGCGTAATGCTACCGACAAACGGAAGCGAAAACACCAAAGGGAAAGAGATTCCGTACGTTTCACCCGATATCACATACTCACCACGAAAAACATCTGCCTTTGGTCCTTGTGTGGCAGCAGAAAGAGACGCAGGACTGTGGTGTAGGGGATTTTGTAGTCAAAAGTCTTACCGTGAAGGTGCAGAAAGGTGGGATAGATACGGATGTCGTACCTAGAGAGCAGGAAGACTTCCGTTAGAGAAGACGCTTGCTCTTTGCAGTGTACGACAAAGAGGTTTCATGGGATGCTGTGTCACGTTAGATCAAAAGATGGAAGCACTGGGCGCTACGACAGGCGCGATTGGCTGGCGAGCGGGACGACTGCTCCACACCTTCCCCTGGGCGTCAGACACTGCAGTTCTTTGAAGATGCAAATGGCGTCGCCGGTGGCTTGGATGACGTCCGCCTTCGAAAGCACGTTCTGGGCAAAAGCCTAGAACAAACGACAACATTGGACGCACTTCTGTAGCTCTGCCGCATCACACACAGGGTACAGTCAGGCAGGAATGGATCATGGAACAAGATGAGAGAAGTTTGATTATATCGAGCGATCATCTGTCATACAGCACAGATTACCGTACTGGTATGCATGTCATTAAAAAATATCATGGTAATACATCAACACAAAACTGCAATTAAAATTAATATAATGAAATCTATTTCGTTTTTCAGTAATCTCACCAAACTGCATACGCAGGATAGGTGCCATAAAAAAAGCAACTGACAGACAGTGCCCCCTAGTGGTCCGGCATCACATACAGTCACAACAAAGTCACAGTACAGAACGGCGCAGTCACCTCTACAGGCTCGACACCTTCGTCCCCGATATTTGGAGGGACATAGAAGCGGACCTCCATGAGGGACACCTCGGCATCGTCATTTTGGTGGAATTCCAGCGTGACCTCATTCTTCCCGGTCGCACACTGGGACACACTGGACAGGGGGATCTCAAACACCGGGCTGTCGTTGACGTCGAATGACAGGAGCGGGCCTGAAGATCAGAAATTATGGTGAATTTTAACCCGCCCTTCCCGGGGGGGGGGGCTACGGCAATTGTCAGATTTTTAAGCCATTAGGGGAAAAACAAACAGTTTCTCTACTTCCTGCCGTCTCCGCTCTGCACCTGGAGGTGTATTCGGACAGTAACGTCAACATGTGCATTAAAAGCCAGTCGTACCGTCATCACCACAGAGGAAAGGCAGCATCCGCACAAAAACACAATGTTCTTTGTGCGTCGGGAAGCAATTTTGCCGTTCTGCCTTCTCCCTGATCAGTCCTACGCAAGCAAATGTGGAATGTCCCCCCCTCCCCCCCCAAAAGGAGCAAAACATGCCAAGTAACCTGAAAACTTCGCAGTGCCCCAGTTCCAGCCTTTGACACACATGTCCTTCTCCGTCAGCTCCACCTTGTAGTTGGCCTTGAAGTACTCCGAGATCTTCTCGAAGTCCTGAGGGTAAACGGAAGAGACAGAAGTCAGGAGTGTGACATGGAAGAGGGGAGAGTTCAGGCTTCAGATGCTGAGAGAAACTGTTTACCTTAATGCCAAATCTCAAGTTTCATCCCCGTTTCTCCCCTAACCCCACAAACCATTTCCCTACACTACATCCCCCTCTACAAAAGGCACCCCCCCGCTACCACCAATCACCACCCAATCTGTCCAGTCTCTGTCTCAGGGTTACAGAGGGCGACCATCGCATTACAAACGTGCAACATTACAGCTGATTAATCGCAGCCCGATGACCTCGCAGCCCCGTCTGCCCGTTCTCAGGATATGGGGGTGAGCGTAATCCATGGAAGGGCTCCCCCAAGGCCGTCGCTTACAATCAAGCCGTTTATTTATCCAGCCGAGGTTTGTTACCACGGGACCGGGCTGCGATGGCTTCCACATGTGTAACCCCCACCACCTCCAGCCCCCAGGTGCACGCATGCGTTCTCGCGTCACTGCCCAGCGTGATCTCTGTCGCCCCCTGGAGGCCTCCTCCTCCAATCATCCGCCTGGCAGCCATTCACTTAAACCCCAAACACAATCTGGTTATTACTGCTCTTGGCTCTCGTGCCCACATGCAGATCCACCTCCTGCCTGGAGCCCAAGGTCCCTAGACCTTCATTAGCAGAGAGACACTACTCCATTAATCATCATCAATTGCGCGAAGGCCTCGCTCTTGACGATGCGCCGAGCCCCACGCTTCCCCACAACCGTTCCCATGGCGACGTGGAACCAAGCCTGGTGAGTGGGGCGGAGCCAGGCCGGAAGCCTGGGGAGGCAGTACTGGGGGCTGGTCATTAAAGGACAGTGGGATGCTTACTGGGTTTCAGGTTACGGGGAGTTTTACAGGCACCCCAACAGAATTTTTTTTTCCCTAAATCTGCTAAAAAGGGCAAGCTGGTTTATACAGCCCATTTAGCTTTGGAATTATACCATCTTCCATCTAAAACATTCTGTGATTACATCTGCGAAATAGTGTCAAGTGCCAAACACCCGTTAACCTCCCCCTTACCGAGTCCCGGAAGCCGTCGTATTTGTATACGTGGCCTGTGCTGGTTGCCAGCTTGATGCCGTGCCCGAGACAAACCCGCCGCCACTGCGCCAGGCTCAGCTCTGGCGCGGAGATGCTGTCCACTTTGCCCGTCTTGCTGCTCTTGTACACCACTGACTGCTTGCTGAAACGGAGGCGGCCGTCATTCTGCAGAGGGACGAGCGGTCATCACGCCGTGCGTCACGCATGGCACGGCATCCACGAGGTAAAATTCAAAATGAAAGATGCAAAGGGGCAGATGAAATAATCAGTACTCACCCAGCACCCCTTGACCTCCTGGTATATCTCATTAAACTCCAAAGTGTCACCCATCTCTACCGCCTGGTCCCGCAGCACTCACCTGTGGGCACACAGAGAATCAAGTGAAATCCATCACCCAGATGGGTTTGTTTCCTCTTGTTAACCCTTAACCAATATAATGCAAGAGACGTAAAACACAACTGTAAGTGCAATTCTGTGACCCCCAAATATAATTATTACAATACATTTAAAATAAATTCAATACAGTTCTGTTATTAAGATGCTGTCTGACTCAATATTGTGGCTGTTACGTTTCTGATACAAGTGCTTTTATTTGTTCCTAAAGACAAAACTCACACCTGTTACAACAGCTACCCTGATGCAAAGTCTTTAAAAGCTTACACACACACACACGTTTTGTAATTTTGTAGCAGATCTAGTAACAAATCACAGGTATATTTGGTAGACCTGGGGTTGATTCAGCCATCCAATTAAGAGAATATTTGGAATATACCCGGAACCGGTGATTATCGCTGTACTTTTGGTTAATCTTTACGAATTCTGAATCATTGTATAACATTTTAGTAAATTTCCGAGGAAGCCAGCATCTGCTACTAGAAACGACATTTCACTACTGATAAACTATGCAGTCACATCCCTTTAAACTTGCCCTTCTGGCCAATATCAGGGCCTGTCATGTTTAACTTCGACAAGGGACAGCAAGCTGATGTACACGGAAACGACAAGTTATTTACCCTCAAATGCGTGTTGCTAAAACAGTCACGTGCTTCTTAAAGAGTTCACGGACTCCAAACTACATCAGCTCGTAACAATGCAACTGGCATTCAAGTAAGCCTGATTTGTTCAATCTTTGAAGTGCACATCAGTGCTTATTTACGCGTATAGATTTCCAACTGTTTAAATCTATCCGTTATTTCTAACTACAAATATCGACACAATTTCAAGTAAGACGTATAAAGATTATTAACGACTACAATTTTGTCATTTAAGATGTTAGCTCATAGCTACTTGTCAATGCACTGCAACTCTGCCAAAATCTCGCCGCGTTCGCAAACGATTCTAACTCCCTGGGATCATTCGAAAACAGGAAAGGCAAATTCGCAATAAACAACCAATGGACTCACAAGACTTTCTAAAAACGAAGAGGAAAACTATAATTACTTCGCAGCACTCGTGTACAGGAGATAGCACTATTTCCCGCGTGAACCGTCGGCTCCGTCTCTGAAACAACACCGGAAGAACTTATTTTTGCCGACGTCACTTCCCGTTCAGCGGTCTACGTCACGCAAACTATTTTTTTGACGGGACTTAACGGGATGGAGTAGATGAGGTTGTGTCAGGTGTGTTGCTCTTGCTGTTTCGAGTTCCACCATGTGAAACTGAAAATGTTTTGTCATATAGGACGTATTTCTAATTATCACCGTCGACTGGGCATTATTTTTTGTTTACATTTTGATTTTGTATAGAAACGTTGAAGTATTACAATAATACTGCAACAAGAGCACGATGACAAGGCCGTATCCATGCACCTTTTTACCCTGAGGCTTACACAAAAATATGTTATATGTTAAAACCGATATTTTTTCCATCATATAGTATAAAATAATGAATGTCCGACCAAGTATAGTTAACTGCTTTACATGTTACTATATCACCATGTATAAAACTATACTTAAACTTATCAATTTTCTATAGCCTGGAACCTTGACAGGGGAAACCCAGGATGGGATGCCGGTCCACCATAGGGCACACTTAGTCATACACTATGGGAAATGTAAAGACACCAGTTCACCTAAATCGCAATGTTTTTGGAGCCTGGGAGTAACCCAGAGTGATATGCTTTGAAATCAATATCACGGACTGTCAGTACCAAGGACAGTTTATATCCGTCCATCCAATCATCCATCATGCAACTGCTTATGTTTGCCAAATGGTGGGGGGTTTGGTGCTCATCTTAGGCAGCACAGGGTAATGGGATTCCAGCCCATTTCAGGGCACACACAATTAATTTGATAACTTAAGGATACAAATTCACCTAAACCGCATGTTTTTCGCCGTCGGAAGACACTGGAGTAACAACAGAAGTATGCTTTGTGATGAGATCCACCGACAATTAGTCCCAATGATGGCTTAAGAGTATTTCTATCTTAAATATAAATGAATAGTACTTAGGCCTAACCGTTAACTAAAGTCAGTCGGAATTTTACCATAAATGGTAGATATGTGATTGAAGCAGTATTGTTAAAGTACTTTGCTTAGGAGTCCGAAGGGGCTGTTTTGGGACTATGTTCACCAAACTGAATGCTATAAGCTGTTTCTGAATATGGTCGATTATCTTGTAATTATCCCAGTAAACTGTACTTGTAGTTCGTTGTCTTGGATTACCTTCGCAGTAATTCTAGGAGGAAAACTGCAAAATTTGTGTGGTGGAATAATGCGCGTTAATGAAAAAAGTGAGCTGCAGGGGGCGACAAAACCTCAGTAGAGGAATTACACAAAATTCTGGCCAAACTCAAACGTATTTTTTATTTCGTCTTTAAAATGAATAAGAAATAAGAACACTTCAAATGGCGTATTACAGCTATTCCCCATATCATCAAGTGAAATTGTTTCCTGAATTCTATACTAAGAAATGAAATTATGATCATACTAACAGAAACGCAAAATATAAAACTATTCATCATAATATAAATTATACATTGGTGTTACAATTATATAATTTCCAGTTTGCGCAACAAAAATGCAATCACACGCAAGTGTAGCAGTCGAAATGTAACCTGTGTTTTATACACATTGGCGAAGGGTGACTGACAGACTGAGGTGAGAGAGATCACTCTAAGCTCAATGTCAATATAGCTTAATGCTAATACAACGAGCTAGAAAAACTGAAAGGAATAGATACATGTACACAACATCACACCCCTACAATTTACAACAAAAAAAAAAAAATTAACTCACTGAACCACAATACTTAACAGGCGTTGAACCAGACCGTACCACATACAAAAAAAGGCAAAAAAATCATTCAGGGGATTGCACACACAGGGACAACCCAAACACAATGCAGACGCATATGATCACAAATACAGACGGATGAAAAATCGCCAGCGTCTTTCTTTCAATTCCCCACTCTCTACATCTCTGATCCTTTCATTCTCTCTCAATCTCCTTCTCACACACTCACACGTTGTATTAATCGCCGCAGCATGAAGTTATTCAGCGCACATAACTTTGAAAAGTCGTTTTAAACTTCCATTCATGGTGTAAATCAAATGGAGACTAACAGACAGCTCGGCAAAAATAAAGAAACTCGAGGACATTTATGGAAATAATCAAAGAGTGAGAAATCTGGATCACGCAGCGGAAACATAAAATATCAGTATTTATAATAGTAAGTGATTATACGAGGCAAATTAAAACAGTAATTCGATAGAGAGAAAAATAGACTGGTGGGTACAAAGGGATTAAAAGAGTAACGAAATACCAGAACTCGTCAACTCCAAGTCCTGTACTTTTTTTAGGCAATGAACTGTCTGAATCACCGACAGGAGAGAGGGGGGTGGATGGGGAGGAAGAGGGGGGACAGCACTTTCTCTCTTTCTGCCCCCGTATATAAACCGCACCGCCGTCAGTCAGTCAGTCCCGTCAAGACGGCAGCCCGTCAACAGCACCTAGTGCGGCTTTCGGCTGCTCAATCTCCAGCTCAAAAACCGATATCTACAGCTTGGTGATACTAATTAGTTATTGATGTTACTTGCCTGCCATATTCAGATCGTAAACCGTCAATCAAAAATATGATTGATTGCGTCTACGTCATATGCCGGGTAATTCTGCGTCCTTAAAAAGTTTAATTGAACTTTTTCGAAAAGTAGAAAACGTGAAACTGTATCAGGGTCTGAACAATTTAAGAATAAACTTAATAGTAAGAACTGGTTAGGGTGAATTTTATAAGTTGCAGTTTGATTTATACTAAAAATTATAGAAGTCAAGAAACAAAATCTTAAAGTTGAAAAGATCTTAAGTTCTTCGAAGAAATACCGGATCGAAGCTTGAGATGCGACACGGGGAAGGTAAGACAATGGTTCAATTAGATATAATTACACCATTCATTTCATTGGGAGATAAATATAATGCATTTACTTTAAATATCTTATTATATCAGAAGTAAATCTTTTACCGCTTTTTTTAACAGAATAAAATACATACCCATTTTAACATTTAATTATAGAAACGAAAGAGACCAACTGATTTTATATATTGATTTTATATAAATTATCTCTTGCTACTTGCAAAAAGATTTCTCTTTAACTTATATGAGTAGCCTATGTATTGTGAGTATATTGTTGGTGGTATTCATAATTAATTTTAATCAGAAGTGATGCTGATAGTTTGTGAATCAGGATTGTGTGATCAGGATTTTATTTTCAGTGATTCAATAGAAACTTCTTTGTTAATATACTAGTTAGTTAGTGTTATTTTTCCTAAAATAGTAGATGGAAATATAGAATATATTCAGGATAGAACACTTTAAAAACCAGTTTGGTTTATGTGTGTGTGTGCGTGTGTGTGCGTGTGTGTGTGTGCGTTGAGGTGGCGATAGGTCAAAATGTTCCTATATATCCTTGTATCCCTGTCTTGTTAGCTGACATTTACACCACAGAATACAAGATCCTGTTTAGTCAGGGTCCGTGAACTAGGACCTCAGAGGTTCAGAACTAAGTTGAGAAGTAACATGGAAGGTAATGTTACCAAAGCAGCTCAGAATCCAGCGGCATTAGAGAGTCAGATTCGCACTGGGCCATCGAGAAGCTCCCTTGCTTCCCCTAAAGCTCCTCGATTCACATTGGCTACGTCGGTTTAGTATGTTTCAGTCATTTAAGTGATGGCATTTGGGACGTATGCTGAAGCGCTCTGCTGGAATACCAGCGGCTTAAACACAGCATGGAGAGAGCGGACGCTGTATAAATACCGCGACTGGCCAGAGATTACAGCAGCGTGCATCAACAGCGTACAAATGGGAGATATAAAATATTGCTGTATAGATTCCTTTGGCTATATCATAAGAGAGAGAATGGAGAGAGAGAGAGGGTTAACGTAGTACAGATTCCCTATTGACAGGACACAGCAACCAGAGGGAGAGAGACTAGGGGAATGATATAAAATGAGTTGGTCACGGTTTGAGCAGTTACACATGCTGTTTACATTTTTCCCAAATTAACATGGCCCCATGCTCTGCCAGCCCCCCCCTCCACTGTCTCTCCCTTTCTCTTTTCCACCCCTTCCCTCCTTCATGTTCAAAAAGAAGGACGGACTGAACGAAATTAACCGGGCTCTTGTATGTTTTTTTAAACATATTTAATTTTTGCTTTATCTTGGGGGTGGGGACGGGGTGGGGGGGGTTGAGTGATGTAAAT
>JAODJW010000015.1:1947035-1958053 GCA_026777045.1 Hyperopisus bebe | reverse complement strand
TTGGGGGGGGGGGGGGGGGGGGGGGGGGGGTTGAGTGATGTAAATTAGACACCAAAGAGCTGAAGCTGGCAGCAAAGAAAGGAGAGACTGAGATCCAGCCCGGGAGGAGGAGATGGAGAGGGAGCGGGAGAAGGGGAGATGATTAAGGAAAGGGAGAGAAGGAGGTAATTAGTGAGAGAGGAAAATGAGAGCTAGAAAAAAAGAATGCAGGAGAACAGGAGAAAGGGAGAATAACAGGTTTAGGGAGGCACGCGATGAAGGTGAAAGAGATGAAGGGGTCGGTGAAAACAGGACATGAGTTTTGAGGGTTCGGATCGCGATTCGAGCGAAGAACACGAGACGGCCGAAGGTTCAACGGAAGTGAGGGAGTCAAGCTGGAAAGATGGAGAGGCATAGAGGAAGCCGAAGAGTGGACAAGAGGGGGAGGGGGGCAGTTCGGAGAGGAGGTTTTGTTGTAAATATGAGTTTTATTGTTGTTTTTAAGCCTCTGTGTTTTTTTTTTTTGGCCATTGATGTTCTCTGTAAACACACTGTCCTAATTATGCCAAGTCGATCCATTTGAATCTGAATTTGAACTGTAAGTTGGGGTGAGCTGCTCGAGAAAACAAAACAAGTTACACGCCTCACGTTTTTCTTGGTGTGTACGTGTGATTCTGTGCGTGCATGTACACTTGCACACGCGTGCTCACGTGTCGGAGCACATTCACGCGCATGTTACGGCCACACGTGCTTGTTCTCCCGTGTGCATGTGTGCATGTGACCCCATCGGTCTCGCGTCCGTAAGTCCGTGTACGCGTACGTGAAAGCCAGTACGTGAGCGGGTGTATGCCTGCGTGAATTTGTGTGTCAATGTGTGTGAGTGTGTGTGTGTTGAGTTAGTGAAGGAATGCGAATTTGATTGAGTACAGACTGCACATAAATCTCTACTCTAACTGTATACAGACACACAACAACGACCTCGACCTCCACTCCCCCTTCTACTCTCTCCCAGTGCATAGTTAACACACTGTAGTGTCCAGTCAGTAACTGCGTACACTGTCTGTGCCATACTAATCCTTTCTGTGAGTCGATAGGAAATGCTTTGCTCTGTCAATGTTGTGCCCATGTTTGTGATACAGTGTATTAACCAAAATTTCTGAAACACTATTAAGGTAACATAGCTACTAGTGGGTATATTCACAGTGTGTGGTTTTGTACCTCTTAATGTACAGTTAGCACGCATATCGGTGCTCTTTGTGTGACTGTGCTGACGCCGGCTGTGTTTTTGCGTAACGCCTAATGACCTAGACGTCTACCTACATTTTTAATCGAGCGAAAAAGAACTGAGTGCTAGTGATGCCTTATGGATTTTAATTTTTTTAAAAGGGGCAGTGAAATTCAGCAGCTATGATGTGCGAGTTTGGGAGGCTTTAGTGAAAAAATAGAGCGCGATCCAAACAGTCATTCATTTTGTTTGTTAAATACATGACAACCATGTATAAGGATCCAAAACAGAAGGCTGTTTGTTACACACCAGGAAGGGTCGAGAAGGCCACGCAGCACATGTAGATGACATAAAGTGTTCTCGGCCAGCTCTTGAGATTGTTTGGTGTTGTTTGTGACCTTTAAACAGGCTCCATATTTCTTCTCAAAGGGATTGAGTGAGAGAGAAAAATGCTAATCAGGGTTAATAAGCTGATGTTATTTAGGCCTGGGGCATAAAAGCGATAAGTCATTTCAAAAGGAAAAAAAGAGAAATGGGAAGAACCTGCAGAACGCTTAAATGGAAGATTTTATCAGCTGAAGAGCTGTGCGTGTTTCTCAATGATCGACTTAGGAAGGACGCGGCAAGACTTTAAGGACGATTCAAAAGCTGGATCGTGTCCTCTGTGACTCGGCGCGCCCTTTTCCTGCCATAGTGGCCATTCGGGTGGGATTCAGGTACGGAGGACAAGGGAGGAAGAGAAGGAGAGTGAGAGAGAGATAGAGAGAGACGTGTGTGTGGGATGGGATGGCCACACTTGTCACTTTTCACACGCGTTGAAAGAACACACTACGACTCACAATAGACGAGTAATTACCCCTCACAATCACATCTCTCCATCACAAAAGGAGGACACGATGGAAGACGAAATGTTTTACAAAACAGATATATTTTCATAACATTGTTTATAACAAGAACAGTGTTTGTGGCCAGAAGGTTCTAGACTGTGGGCATAATTTAGGAAGGCAGCCGTAGTTGTTTACTTTGGTAAATACTCTGGCATAGATTAACATAATAATGTAATCTTTGTAAAGTGCGCAAATAGAGAAATAAAAATAATATGTTAGAAGTAATTATAGTACAATAAGTTTAACAAATAGTGATTTGAGTCTTAGATACCGTCACAATCCTGGGATCTGCAGGACGCTTTCGGATATTAATGTCGCATCCCAAGAGTCTGAGGGAGATACGGGGAAAGGAGAATTTGTGGGAGAGGGTTAAGCACACTGGCTCTCTGCATCAGACAATTTGAAGATGAGGGTTCTTTGTGGCCCTCTCGGGGACGGCGAGTAGAGAAAAGTTGGGCTGTTTCCCATTGAAGGGATCATTTGGACGCCATTTTCTCAGCGAGGTCCCTGCGAAAAAAGGGGCTCTCTACCCTGTCCCGACATTATCTGCCCAGCATCCGTGACGGAACACACACAATGCGGACGGAGGGAGAGGGTGATTTGGGCGGGGAATAGCGGGGGGGGGGGAGACTGAGCGCCGTTGATAAAGGAACATATGTCTCCTAGCATGTGTCACTGAGGCTACATGAGCACACACACACGCGTGCACATGCTCTTATGTCAACCGCTCCCAGCCTTCATTTCAGATACACGTTGGGTATGAAAATTACACTGAAACACTGCATGTAAATAAATACTGACCACACATTCCTTAGTTCTTCATAGCAAATTCAATCATGCAGTTTTTGTGTTTTTGTAACACCGCTAAGAATAATTAGTATTGTTATTATTCAGCTTGTGAATATTTAGGCAAGTCGTGGATGAAAATCCATAAAAATCATGGAGTAAAATTTATAATACATTTTGACTATTTCTACTCAAATTAAACTAGCAGAAAGAAGCATTTTTTTTTTTTTAGTTCAGAAAGCGACTTCAATATCCTGTGACTCTATAATTAGAATTGAAATGAAAAATGCTTTATTGGCAGTGCTAAGTTACATTAGATTAGTCAGAATATAAACACATCAGTACATCACCATAGAGACTAAATACACACATGAATGTTTTTAAAATATATACAAATAGATATGACTAGAATTTTTATTGTGTGTTATAATGCAGCATAAGGATGATTCTTATTTACACATATCAGCTGAGTACTCTAAACAATTATTAGACTATCCAAAGTGTTCCAGAATTTTATTTAAGGTTTAAAAAAAGGAAATCAAAATCTATTAGCATGTTTGAGAAGTTACTGATTTGCAAAGGCACGATACACTAATATACTCCGACATAAAAGTAGAAATCTCAGCTTTTCACATCTACTGTCTATAAATGATCTAATTAGATTCCCATCAAGTTTTATTAGCGAAGTAAACTTAAATCAGCACTCCACAGTGTACGGCTACATAGGTTTGTGTGGCAATTGAAATACAGTCTTATGTGTTTCGGAGAACAGAAAAATACAACATCAGGAGTAAAGTAAAACAAAGAATCATTTCCATTGCATGTCTGTTGTTTATCATCTTTTTCGGTCTACGGTAATCTCATGGCTTTCTTCTAATCCTTTTTCCTCTCCAGTCCATCATTTCCAGCTGGCTGTTTTACTGGCCGCAGTGGTGGTCTCTGTCCAAGTACCCGACCCTGTGCTCAGCTTAGCCAGCGAGCGCTCGTCGATTGAAAGGACATACGAACTGACAAAATACCTGGAGCACCAGCTACGGGAAATAAAGGACACTTATGTAAGCGAACGCCCGTTTGCTCACTGCGTGCTCTGCTAGCGCTAGATGCTAACCGTCCGCCTTTTTTTCCTGCCAGCTGTCCTACCTTGGACCCCCCTTCAGTGATCCGGACTTCTCCCCTCCCCGGCCGAACACCACAGCGCTCTCCCTGCCGAGCGCCGCCACTCGCCTGGACCTGTGGCGGGGTTTGGAGAACCGGGCCCGCCTGGCTCAGAACCACAAGGCCTACAGCGTGCTCCTGGAGGCGGTGAAGGAGCTCGCTCGAGCCACCCTCTGCCCTTATCTCCAGAGCTCCTTGCTACATTTCTCTGTTGGACTCGATGGCCTGCTGGGTTCTATCTCTGGTCTCATGGCTACACTGGGCTACCCACTGCCACCGCATTATTACAGCTCACAGACAGGGGGCGCCAGTGACACGAATCCTGACCCTTTGACCCCCGGCTACTTTAATTCGCAGGTTGAGAGCATTTCTATCCCTGACCGTCTGCCACCGGGCCCCCGATACTTAAAGACGGTTTCAAGCGGCACTGACACAAGCACCCATGAAGAATGGGAGGGACAGCGGGGAAGAGAAACGGAGGACTTCATCCCAGAACCTCACTTGGAAATGGACAGTTTTAACGGTGACCAAAACAATGATGGCGGACCTGAAGATTCAGAGGAGGACAAGGTCGAGAGAATGACAGGAGCGAAAGCGGAGGCGTATGGCAGCGAGGAGAGGTCTGAGGAGCTGATGGAGGAGGAGGAGGTGGCAGAGGGATGGGGCGGGAGGAGGAGGCTGCTCAGTGTGCCAGAAGGAGAGGAGTTGGAGGGATTTAGGTTTGCGTACGGAAAGAGTGGATCAGGAGACAAATGGCCGCAGGAATATCTCCCCCGGCCCCCCCTTCACACGGAGCCTGGCCAGCGAATCAGGACAAGGACTCGAGTGACGTCACCAAGACTGGAGGTGCCAGATGGCCAGCATGCTAGGGCGGGACAGGCACTCAGAGAGGTCCCTCAGGGCTTCAGCAAGAACAACAACAACCATCTGATTGACTTTCCCTTGCAATACATGGGTAAACCTGTAGTGGGCGATAGCCGGAGGCCGGAATACTCCTCCTCCTCTCCAGCTCCCCGCCATCGTTCTCCCCGGTCCGTGCTGTCCTCCCTCTACACCTCCACTCTCCACCCCCCACTCTCTCCCTTCTCCTTGCTCTACCAGCTCGGGGCCCAGGAAGGGCACCCCCTACTGGCTGACCTGGCCCACGGGAGCCCCTTGCCCGTTCTGGCGTCACTGTCCGCACCCCCTCTGCTCACCGCTCCCATGCTCAACGACTTCTCCAGGAAGGTGGAGAGCTTCTGGGTACTGCGTGAACTTCAGAGCTGGCTGTGGAGATCAGCCAAGGATTTCAATCATCTAAAGAAGAGGTTGAGGGCCTGAGATGGACGCAAGGACCCCATGTTAGCACTAGCCAGTAGGAAGTCGTGGCGACAGTCGGAGTGACTCTCTGAGCTGTACAGAGTATTAATTGTGCACTAAGATACTTTACCGCAAAGTGACACACTCTCACCGAGTGACTGGACACTTCGACACCGCGGCCCTAAAGGCGACAGGGTCAAAAGTAACACAGTTGGGAATCACTGATGCTGTGTCCAAAGGGGAAAGGGGAGGGAGAGGATGACCAATTGAAAGAAAAGAGTGATTTAATAGAAAACCCAGACACTGACTCAGCGCCTGAGCATTGGAAAGTGGCAGCGGGGGGTGGGTGTTTGAAAGTAGGGGAGAGGTTACCCCGGTACATTGAAACCCTGACACAGCACATTTCCCTCCATCATACATTCCATCCCCCTCTTTTCCGCTCTGTTCGGCCCCCACCTCTGTGGCCGACCTTAACGCGTCCTCATGTTTGTTTGACCGTCATCTCCCCCCCCCCCCCCCCCCCCCCTTCATGACGCAAACTATTATGCTTTTATTCTGAGCTATTTTTAAACGGTGGATTTAAACCGTATGCCCGCTTGCACGACACGGTACTGCCAGCTCTGGCAATTGATTCCTCTGGCTCTCCTGATAATGATAAAGTGGTCAGAGAACAACTGACAGGTGGGGGTGGTTAATACACACATGGTTATGTTAACTACTTCCCCAGTAACACCTCAGATCATAGGACGCACATTACAGAAATACTGCATCATGTTTAATCCCTGTTCTTCTATCACCAGTAATTGGCCAATGGTTTACTTTCGACATTAAGTTAAAAGCAGGTATATATAATGAACTGAATAATATACAGAGGCACCCGTATGAGTTTTGATGGTTTACCTAAAGTATATTTTGGTATATGTGTACCTGTGTGTTTATTTATCACTATGACTCTGAACGCTGTGGTAATATTTATTGAATGCAATTATTTATTTGCTGATGTGGAAAGCAGACTGTGGTAATATATAGAGGTAATTATACAGGAATTTTAATAGAGACGTACGATACTCTGTATCATTTTGATTATTTCTTCATGGACACTTCAATGAGATGGAAGACTAACGTGGTATAAACATGTAATTAACAGTAACCAGAGTAACAGATACTAGTATGTGATTGCTTGGTACTGGAGAACTGAGTAATGGCAGAATAAGGATTAGTACCGGATATGATAGAGTCAATGAGTAAACATCAGTGCGGTTCAGGGATGAGGCTGATACCATACAGTGGATTTGTTTATATAGCTGATGGGACACATGAAATTGGGCTAAGAAGAAAAGCTACGACCAAGTGAAAACAAGTTCTTTTTGTTCCTCTGCCTTTCTTCTTGCCTCCCCCTCCTTAGTTTACCTTCCGCTCTGTCGCACCTCCTCCTCGTCCTCCTCCATGACACACCAGACGCTGGCCTTGCCCATTTCTCTCACGCCTCACGGAACACGGGAGCTGCAGGAGAGGATTTCGGGGCAAAAGAGCACGGCGAGAGACGTCTGAAGAGACACGTCTGAGGCGGGCACGCCGGTACAAACTCTCACCGAAGCTGCAGCGGCTCCCTCCCTCCCTCCGCTCCGTGCCCCTCAGGCTGAGTTTGGTGCAGTGAAATTAAGGGATCAATGAGAATCCCTCTCTCCCTTCCTCCGAGCTACACACCTGCGCTCCCTCTTTTCCTGTCACACCCTGGTCCCCCCCGTCCTCTCACGCACGGTGCCAGTTCTAGTATCTTCTCCCAGACTAACGGCGGCAGCAGCCAAGCTGACAACATCGGCCGGGAGGAAAAAATATTCAGTAGGCAAAAGGGCAGGCATGAAAGGAAGGCTGTAAGAGAGCCGCTTTTTCCTGCCCACTTCCGGTCGGTCCTGTGCAGAGTTCGAAGGATGACAAAAGAAGAGACAAGAGGGAACAGTGAGAAAGGATGGAGAGAAAGAAGTGATTGTGGCATCATCCTGACATGCTGACACACAGTCATGCTGACTCACTGATTCACCGCGGGGAAAGGAGATTAGAGGGTTAACTCAGAGCGGTGCTGGCATGCTGGGCTTGCCCTTCTGACTCACCGTCGTCACGGGACCAGGGAGGAGCAGGGATGCCCCCGCCGGGGAAAGGGAGGGCACGGCAATCCGAGCAGCCAGATCTTCCCGCGAGGTTGCCGGATTTGCACTGACCTCTGAGTCGGCCATGATGCAGGAGCTGCATGCACATTATTTGAAGCGCAAACCAGCCACAATGGCAGCTTTGTGGTTTATCGCCCCGGCACGTGCAACGTGCATTCAGTGCGCTGGCCCACATGTGTGTACGGTATATGTGTGTGTGTATGTGTGTGCGTGCGTGCGTGTCTCTGTGAATCACCGTGCGTAGGTGTTTGTATGTTTCACATCCTGATAACGATTTCCAAACATGTGCTTCATGTACGTCACTTTTACAAATATTATTTAAATCACAATATAATATCTAAAGAATCTCCTGACCTATGAAAAGGGTATGAGGTACTTCTGACAAGTGCTGGTCTAAGGCAGGACTGTGTTGTGCACTTACATACCTATTGTCAAATATTAGTGTAAGTCACTCATAGGGCTGATTGGAAACAGTAACCAGCAGCAATAAACTTTTTCTTTTGCCACGTTTACACTGTATCCACTTTTCTCAGTTCATCACACGCGCAGTTTGATCTCTATTTTCTGTTCCTATCTCTCGTTCTTTGTGATTATATCACCTGTCCAGCTGGGTCCTCTTCCTCCATCCATTCACCTGTCTGTACCTGCATAAGACAGTATGTATCGCTATTAGTAATTTCACGGAGCTACTTCTGTAAAATCCTGAGAAGAATTTGCCCTATTCTATTTCAGGCCCATATACACGTCCCCCCTCTGCTTCCCCTACACTCTCTCTCCCCCTCCGCCTTCATCTCTCTGTCCTGTTCACCTGCAGCACATAAAAATTCCTCATTCCGTCCTCCAGAGACTTGCAGAGTTGCCTTGGGATTTACTGCATTCCTCCTCCCCATTTGCCTCCCTCACTCTGTCCTTTGCAGTGCAGTAAGTTTAAGAAAAGATGCATATTTCCATTTGCCTCCTTCTTTCTCCAGAGAGTCTTTTCTTCTTCTTTTTCCCCATTGCAATCCCTTTAAGGACTTTCCTTCTCCAGCACCAGCTACACTGACGTCCCACGCTGCCTTTGGACTAATGCAGCCCCACCCCCTCGTTAAATCAGCCTACCTAATCTGCCCCACCCTTCCCTCACGCTTGAGGCCATTGCCAGGCCATGAAATGTTCCCCACCTACCCAGATATTTCTCTAGGCTACTGGGTAGGGCTCCTTTGCAAAAATTGTTAGAAAGGGGGACAGGCCTAGAGGTGCTGGGTACGATAATATGATTTATGTGCTAATCAATCTATTCGTTCCTTTCTATATAACCACAAGAAAGCTACACCCCTGCATTTTCATGTCAGAAGCTGTTGACTTGGATTCCATAGAAAAGCAGATCTTGTTTTCTGGCATGTCCTTGTATTTCTTAACAAATTTTGAGAGGAGATAAAGATTTGTTTTTAGGTTCTGGTATCACCCAAAAAAATAAACCAGTCTGTTCCGAGGCTATGAAGATGTGTTTTGTGCACAATACAGAGAGAGCACAAGTGTGTGCAAAAATGTGGATATGTGTCATGGTCTGTGGAATGCTACACGAAACAGGAGCGTGTGTGTGTTTGTGGTGTGTGCGCGTATGTGCGTGTATGTGTGAGAGAAAGAGCAGGAGATGACAGAAGAGATGTTCAATGGCATTTAATTAGATCAGCCTGACTGGTCTGTTGGCAGCTTGTCAGGCAAGGAGCTGAAACAACAAACAAAAAAATAGAACATCACAGGATTCATCCAACTCTGCTGCACTCCTTTCATGCATGTGTCAAAACAATCCCTTTCATCATAAATTCAGAGGCCTGCTTATTTCTGTCTTCTCCTGGCTTGACGATGTAAATCCCGGATATGGCATGGGTGCCAACCGTGAGTTTTCTATGCGCATGACGAAGGACTGCCTTGCACTTGAATTTGCAGAGTCGTGTTGACTCAGTTGTAAAACGCTGACTAATTGTTCTACCTCACGGTACACCCCCACCTCTTTAGTAAGCGTGAAAAGTAAATACATCTCTTTTAGTGTCTCCTTGAGACACAAAGGGAACGAGCAGGAAGCAGTTTGCGGGATATTCATCCATCTGATGTTCTTTTTTCGTCCGCACGCACCGAGCGACCACACAGGTTGTGAGGTCTAGAAGGAGGCATGGGATAGTCACTGATGATTGGGAGAGCGGGTTATGGCTGATAGGAATACCAGAGGAAGAAGGCAGACAGGCTCACAAGCTGTCAGGAAGACAGACTGATAAAATGCACAGGAGGATTGCAGTACTGGGTGAAAACAGCTTTTAAAAATCCTGGGGCCACACATAATTTAAAAGCTACGTTAAGCAATGAAAACAAATTCGGAATATTTCCGAAATTATGACTGGACGTGACACTGAAATCAAGCGATGGTAAAAATGAACGAAGCGAAAAACTTGAAAGAGTGAAGAATAAGGTCGGCGGCCCCTTTAAAAGTGCGATGACGTCATGCCGCCATTCCGTTCCGCTTCCCGTGCGTTTCGTTTTGTTTGTTTTGTTCGCGACCCACACATTGAAGACATGAACTGACAGAGTTGCAGTAGATCGGATCGCGTTTTTCTTTAGTAATAACAGTTGTCCTGAGGCATAGGCTGGTGAAACATCTTTTACATTTGTTTTACTTAAATAGTAGGCCTATTAGTAATTAGGTATATAGTCATTAGTTTCCTTTGAGCGAGGTGAGGTGTCACCCACGGGCAAGACACAATAAATGTCAATATTTCACATTTTCGGCTGACATTAGTAACGCGATAGGCTAGCGCAGTGTGGATGCCAGGGAGTCTTAGCACTCACAGCATTCGGGAGCGCTTCTCTGAAGTTTTCAACAGGCCTATCACAAATGCAATCTCCTTGTTGTTTCACGTAAGTTTCTTAGATACTCAATAGCTTAAACTGTTTTCCCTTTGCAATATTATTCTGGATTTTACTGCTCTGCCCCCAAAATCTCTATCACTGATTTCCGAATCGTAAAGTATTTTACTGTATTCTGAGTACTTTAGAGACATTACTTTGTTGCTTTCCTCAACCTTACCATATCAGAGCCACATTCATTTGCACAAACAATACTCGTTGATAGAGAAAGCAAACATAAAGCTTCACTAAAAGGGAACGGCGGATGAGCACAGCAAGAGTAGCGGGAGTGACTTTGGACTGATGGGCCCGGTTGACCAGAAGTATTCTGATTGGTTTTAACTATCGGACTGGTAAAAACCTTGAAACTTGGTTGTTCAGGATTTTTTAAAAAGGACTCTGAAATCGCATTCGATCACGTAATCCATTCTTGGTTTTGATCTGAATCAAACCTTCATTATATGTTGCTCAAAACGGTTTTCTAGATTTGTGATACATTTATTGTTCCAAAAAAATCGGCATTATCCTGATCCCAGCAGAAGGGTGGATTCATGGTGGGTTTCAGTACCAAAATGTTTTTAAATTTTGATGTAAACTTTTAAATTGGTCATAATGCAACATTTGTATCATGTAGTT
>JAODJW010000015.1:1906495-1926782 GCA_026777045.1 Hyperopisus bebe | reverse complement strand
TAAGGCAGTTCTGAAGGCGAAAGGGGGTCAAACACTGTATTAGTATGGTGTTCCTAATAATCCTTTAGGTGAGTGTAAATGGGCATTCTAAGGTGAGTAGCTATTTTTTAATACCCATTCCCAGACTTATGAAGGTCAGCACACTTCTCCCTCATTTGGTCTGTGTGTCCTCTTATCTTTCCCATGTTGATGGATGACTAAGGGAATTTGGGCTCTATGTAGCCTCATGTTTGTATCCCTGTTAACCAGGAAGTCATGGATTACAGCTTGAAGGTTCCTGTTCACTCCACTCAACTCAAAGATGTAAAATGTACAGGGGAAACATGCTTCAGTTACATTGCTGTAACTGTATTCACTGTAATTTCCAGGGGTGCCAAATCGTGGCACGTGTGTTTTTGTCAAAGATAATTATTTCTTGATGAAGAATTTTTTTTCTTGGAATAAATTTATGTTAATGAAAGGTTGGATTTTTCTAAACTTTTCAGTGTGACATGAAACTGCTTCACCAAAAGGTGGATTTTTTCTAACCCTTTTTTATTTTCTTTACAAGGGGTGCCAATAATTGAGGAGGGCGCTGTATACAGTGGTACCTCGGAACTCGAATTTAATCCGTTTTTGAGGATCGAATCCTAAAAAGTTCGAGTTGTGATCGAATTTTCCCCATAATAAATAATGGAAAACCAATTACTGTAATTGGTTCCCGGCCCCAAAAAATTACACCTAAACATGTTTTTTAGCATTTAAACACAAAATGAACCGAATAAAACAAGAAGAGATAGTATATAATAATACTGTTACTGTCTATCATTGTCTAAATGTATTTTTACTGTCTAAATATATGTATTCAGCTAGTGTAAACATGCGCGGTACTATCACAGCCAATACGAGGCTGAGACTGAAGCTTTACCCTTTGTTTCCGCTCAGAGACATACCGCGTGACTCGATCATTTCTCTGCGCGTACAAGTTATGTTAGGTCGGCGTTCACGGTTTGACCTCTGAGATTCAGATCGAGCTCTAGGTAATTTTTTTCGAAACTGGTTGGTTCGACTTTTAAGAAATTCGAGTTCTAATGCGTTCGAGAACTGAGGTGCCACTGTACAGTATATTGTTAGACTGAATCACTGATGATGTCGCGTACTGCTCAACAGCGACATCAGGTGGTAGCTGGCCCCACCCGCCCCTAATGTAGTGTCGCCACAGCGGAGTATAAAATTTATACCCGCGTTGAATATAAAAAAAATAAATAAAATACACATATAGAATACGAACATTTGATGGCCCCTACTATCTAAACAGCTTTTAGCAGTTTTTGTCATTGATAATTCAAACGATTTCAAAGAGGTGACTCTCCAAAATCTTACAAAGAAGAAAAATTATGAAACCCAGGAAGGATCCTACAAGCATACAGATGTTTCACAGACACAAATACAGTCTCAGTCCCTGCAAACTCTCAGACTCACACTTCAAAAATGAGTGCACAGTTCAGAGCAGGAATATCTTTGATCCTTAATGGGCGGGGGGCAGACCATGGCACTGCCAGATGATGTAAAGATAGCAAATATGTCATTGACAATTTGGTCAATTTAGAGATGCTGATTCAACCGCCTGCTTTGAACTGAGAGAGGAAACTGGAGAACGACGCATGCGAACGCCATATGAACATGCGATCTCCACACTCACATAGCCGGGGTGACATGTGAGCCTCCCGTTCTGGAAGCCTACGGCAATAGCGCCTCCTACTGTCCCACGTAGGTGATGACATCGCCTTTCTCAGGAAAAAGGCTTTGCAGAGACTTTTCAAGGGGCAGGTGTTCGATTGGCGGGGGTGGTAGGGAGTAGTGGTAAATTTTGCTGACCTGGGGAAGTCCTCCTCAGTACATTTAGCGGACCGGGGGAGGTCCCGAGCAGGAGGGACTGCAAATGTTCAGGTTGTGTTTTGCTGTTGTTGATGAAAAAGGACCACTGAGGTGTCCCCCCCCCCCACACACACACACACGAAAAGCAAACACAATATTACTGGTGTCATTTGGACTGTGCAGAAGGCCAGTACCAGCTTTGCCGTTTCTGCAGTTGATTTATATATGAAATGTGACAGCGGTCTTTTCTGGCCTTTACAACGTTAAGCCTATTTCGTTAAAGCACCTCTATTCAATTATTACGGCATTATATTAATGTGTTATTTTGTTCCCGTAGTACTGTTTAATACAATTTCCCGCTGTGATATAATTTGAGGCAAATTTTCAACAAAAAGGAACTTGACATTAGTTCCCTGAATTAATGGAGTGAATATGCATACCTATTTATGCTGGTTATGATACAGAAATTGTCTCAACCAAAATCTTTCACAAAACACAAATTTTAATTGTTATCTCTGATTAAACATAAAGTCTTACATGTTTGACCATTTGGATATGTGTGGTGACCAACACATATTAATCATTGTTAAAAGCTTACATTGTTAAATTTACTCTTGTCCATGTTCAAGGCAATAAGAAATTCTGAAATACGCACTGCACCCGTATTTAACCACACAGCACATTCTGAGTCATAATACGATGCAGGCACCTTACAAATTACGTTAAGCACAAGCATAGCCGTTTTGAGCGCAAGACCACGTAACGAGCACACGCTGCAATTCATGCCGACGTCAAGTTTATTTTTATTCATAACTAAACTTCTAGATGGATGTTTTAAGCACCGCCCCAGAGGCTGCAAGTATGCGGAAGCTATAGAACGGTCATATGTATAAGACATTTATGATTTATTTTTCATCCCTGGGTCATATGTAACTACACCTGATTTGCTGCGTCAGTTTAAAAGCAACGTTTCGCGCGCTGGCTTAAAAAATCTGGGCGTAAATTCCCACAAGATGCTAAAGGTTTTAGTAGTTTATGCAGAAGGTGTGACGTAGGAAACGTTTTAAAGCAGCTCCCTGGTTTCAGGGTTGGGCTCCGGGGCGCGCAGCCGCGGGGGCTTCGCTGGAAGGAATGATTTCATGTGGATATGAGGAAAAAAACCGTGTTTGGGCTAAATCCCATAAAAACGGAAGGCTTTTGAAATAAAAATTAACATAAAAACTGTCTATTTAATGCCGATAGTCACAATATACGCGTAGGTCACAGTATATAGCCTATGTTAAGCTACTATGATAATATGCTGAAAGTGAGTATGGAAGTTCGTGTTCAACAGGTTAGAAATATTTTTAAGAAAACAAAATCAATATAAACAATTCATTCATTCATTAATTTTCTAAACCGCTTATCCTTCTGGGTCGCGGGAAACAGTTATAATTTAACTGTAATTTAATTTAATACTGATGACCGTATACATACATACATCCAACTTTGACTTAAAACTATGTAAGAAATATAGCCAGGCGCGCGCACAGAAGCTTTAGTCTATGTCTCATACCAAATACCATGATATTCTGATCGATAAAACGACTATGGAAAAGAAAGATATAATCACTATGCGCATGTGTTTGTGTAGTAAATACATTTCGGAAACTGAGAAGGGGAGAAAAGTCGGGTAAAGGGAGGGGAGAGCTAGGGAGGAGGGGGAACTGAGGGGGTGGCACAGTAAAAACCTCCGAAGTGTCCCGGTAGTTAAATACTCGGTCAAGCAAGACGACGCATACTTGTTTGAAGTAATGAAAAGGACGGATCATTGAGAGCATACTTAGGGGGGAAGCATCCCGCGTGGACGAGGGGGAAAGAGCACAATTTTTCAACCACGTGAAGTATACATATATATATCTTTGAAAGAATAACATCGTAAGTGTTATATCTATCTGTCTACCTTTATTTATTTATTTATTTATATTTTACCACATTTAAAGCACTGTGAGATCGGGCAGTAAACATTGTATATTTATGTCACGCGAATGGAAACAATGGCGACCTGCAAACACGTGGCACGCCTTGAACTGCCTGAAAGTGTGACTTTCTACCGCGTTTTCTTTGTCTCTTCGGTATAGCCTGTGTCACTTTGCTAAGTCAGCTGCATTCTCAAGCTCGGACAGATGTCATACATGTTTTAAATCGCTTACTCTTTCCTAATCTGTAAGACGGGCTTTATTAGGTGTCTGCCGCGGCACTGTGCCAGGCGTATAGGCGAGATCGGGCATTTGTCACAACTATCGAGCAACTCTTTTGATGTGCTTAGACCATTGATTTAAATTGCCGGCAGAATTTCAGCTAATTATAATATAAATCGTCTTTGATTAAACATCTAAAGAGCACATGATGAGCTCACTTTGGCCAAAGTGTTCAGACATCAGTCCCAAACCTAAACTACTGTATACATTATGTTGAATGTTAGTTCACGATTTGAAACCATCGATGGATCTTACATTGCATAATAACGAACCTAATCAGCAATTAGAACTTATGGTTAACTGTTTTTTTGGAGTCAATTTCGAGTAATCAGTACCACTAATTAGTATTGCAACTAATAGTCGGGTTTTTTTTTTTTTTTTTTGTAAATGCCTAGAAAATACCTATTATAAACGTAGTGTGGTCGATAGTGTAGTTTAATGATTGCTGAGCAGTCTTGTGATATTACTATTAAAAAAAATCTAAATCAAGTTTTGACTGTTGCTGGACAATACTCATATACTGTATAGATATAGCATGCCAGTGATGAGTTTAATGATGTATTATTTGGTGTTTAAGATGCCTCCGTTTTTTGCAGTCCCAAACACAAACAACAGCTGCCATTGTTTAAGATCGTGTCCAGCTGATTCCTTGCAGGCAAGGTTAAGTGGTGGTGTACCCCTAAATGACACGAGTATGCTTGAGGTTTCACACACAGCAGGACGTCCATCCGCCCCCGGTCGGCGTCATCTGCATTTCAAATACAAGAAACTGCAAATTTAAAGGGGCTCCGTGCCCCCTGAAGTGGAGAAGGTATTACGTAACGAGCGTTAATTAACTTCAAGTATGTGCGCGTTGAGGGTTGTGGGGGCGTCTGCTTGCTCTCTATTTATTATTATTTAGTAGGCTTAACTGTTCCGTGGCGAGGGCTGAGGGACCTTTCGATGACATCTTGGCTGCAGCGTGCGATGAGGGTGACAGTGTCTGAGTGATCCGGGACCAAATCACTGATGAATTTTGTGACTGCAGGCTTTACGTTCCGCTACCCACGCTTTGTTTTGTAGTGTCGAAATTGTCGAAAATGGTCATTATAACCATGCAAGAAAATCGTGAGGCCTGATCATTTGCATATTTCGAATGATTCGCAAACTGACGTGCGTGTTCGTTTCGCGCCTTCGCAATCGGTGATATTTGTCATTCCTCCGCCAAGGTTAACATCTCACCATGAGAACTTCTCAGCTCTCCGCTAATCTTTACGTATATCTGTTGGTTTTAGTCAACCCCACTCACGACAGGGGGGGAGGGTTTTGCGAACCCACAGACGTGACTATTCTGCCAAAGCCGGGCTTGAACCGGCAACCTTCCGTTTATAGGCATAGAGGCTCAGTCCACTGAGTCACACTGACCATACTGCAGTGATAGTTGCTAACTTTGGTGTATGTGAATGGTGCATGGGGTCCAGCCCCACTTTTCCAGGGCTGTGGGGTCTGTATCAGTGCGTCTACACATGTTTCCTGTGTCCATGTCGGAGTCCCCACGTTTCCATCCTAGGGTTACCGCTCCTCCCAAGATTTTCTGGGACCACTCCGGATTTTAGTCATCTGTCCTGTAAATAACACATTTCATTCCAGAACACAGACTGTCTCCGAGTCTGAGCCTTTTGTTTATGTGAGTTAACATATTCAGTCAGAGCAGTAGCCGATTAACAGACAGAGACTATACTGTGTCTTTATAGGCAACGGAATGCACTCAAAGAGCCAACTGTGTCTTCACCCAATCGGACTATTTCATGGCCAGCCACCCTCGACACATGTGCTGCGTAGTCGGTGACAGTTAGAGCATCACGCACTGCCTGTATGTTCAAAGATTAGGGGGTGGCCTAATGGTTAGGGAAGCATGCTTCTAATCAGAAGGTTGCTGGTTTGAATCCCTGACAAGTAAAGTGACACTAAGGTACTTTCAGTATGGTACTGCTATGTCACATAGGGGTTAAATGCAGAGGACACACTTTACTGTGGTGTGTCAATAATGACAAATGGTCACTTTCACTTAAAAAAAAATGTTGCCTCAGTGGTGAAATGGATGAAGAAGACACCCAGCTGGCAAAAATTAAATGGCTTTCATCCTACAACAGAGTGGGGGCAGAATTACATGTTGTAAAAACAGTGACTGACGGAAATTGTATTAGTAAAAGTATTATTGCAGACTAAAATGTTTTTGTTTTACCTAGGGTGACTTAAGTATACAAGTACAGGCTACTTGTTACAATACGTTTTAAAACTATTATTTTATGAAGGTGTTAGGTATGGGGTCATAACTAGCAGAATAAGCTATTTCGTTATTGAGCAAATACTGAATTAACAATGTATTCAAAATATTGGAGATTACACTGCCATGTAGGAACATAAATTCCCTTCGAAACAGACCTAAATGAACAGTGTAGTATTTGCAGTATTTTTGGTCAATAACTGGGTGTGTAAGAAACTGCTTTTCCACTCGGGGTGTGACATGCCAGACTGGAATAGGTTCTGGAGTACACCCTCAAGAAGCAGTACGTAATTAGAAATGAGTGGACAGTCAAGGGCTTTGTAGGACAGTTGTGAATTGCACGCTGGCAACAGGGCAGTGAATTAGGGCTTCTATTGTGTTAAAGGATTATTTAAGCTCAGGAATACACGACACAGGCTCTGCTAAGCTGTAGCGGTTTTAAATATCATTATCTGTCAAAAGTAAGAAACTAGAGTCACATGTTTTCTGAATTGTTTTACAGTTTGAACCCTTCCATGGTTATGTGTTTGGAGAGACACGTTTCATTCCTGGCATCCTGCCCAGGGTCCGCTCCTGCCTTGTGCCCTGTATGTTTTGGATAGACACCAGCCCTTTGCAATCCTGACCTGGATAAGTGGGTTTGTCCAGCTTAGACAGTGCTTCAATGCTCAGTGGCAGGAAGCTCATTAGCTTGCACTGCACATGCGCGCGGATTTCCTGTTCCACTGCGGATTTTGCCATGACTTCCACAATGTCTGGCTTCCTTTTTGACATTCTCTTCTAATTTAGTTGATTTTGAATATGTGACGTTCATTGCAAGGTTTATTTTAAGTATATAAATACCAGTAGGCGTTTAAACTGTATTTTTGGTGTGTTTTATATGTAATTTGTACCTGCTAAATTTTGTTTTTGGTGTATTTGAACAAGTGGTTATACTGAGAGTAATTTCTGGGTAACTAAACTGGGGTCAGAGCTAATATATGTCTCAGTCAGGTAACCAAACCACAAAAACAAATAAAAGGAAGTCTCTTTTTAACAGTCTAGTTGATGGAAGAATTTCTGATACAAACCAAAACTTGTGTATCCAGCATTTTAGCGTTCAGACATTAGTCGCTAACCTGGTAGCAGATACTTGCCGCACCTGACCCTGACTTTTCTCTCGGCATCTGCATCTTGACAAGATGGCACCCTCCCCCGCTGTGGCCTACCGGAGACGGCTGTGGATGGCGGGAACAGCCGTGCTGGAGAATCTGCTCTTCTCCGCCGTGCTTCTGGGCTGGGGCTCCCTGCTGATCATGCTGAAGAACGAGGGCTTGTATTCGCACTTGTGCTCAGGTACGGCCAGAGTCGAGCCTTAGTCTTGTAAGGCTGTCTACTCAAGGTATTGCTACAACCACACCAGCTATTATTGAAATGGAGAACGACGAGGTCCAGTCCAAGGCGTTGCGGCTGGACCCGACGTCGTCATGTGTAAAAGTCAACGTCCTTAAGTTTTATGAGCTGGAGGGTATGGAATGGAGGGTTTACTTCTTCACGGATGGCCTGTCCTCAGCGAATGAGACGACGGCTGCCAACACCACCGTCGAGGAGGTGCCGTGGCTCAGCTGTGTGGAGCAGGAGGAGATGCTCAATTTGGGCTTCACCATCGGCTCCTTCCTGCTCAGTGCAGCTACCCTCCCCCTAGGGATCCTGATGGATAAGTTCGGGCCCCGTCCGCTGCGTCTTCTAGGAAGGTAAGCCGGACGTGACACGGAATCGAATCCATGACCTACTGGTCCGAGCACACAAACATTATTCTATGCAGTCCTGGCTCTGATCCAGTTCCTAGACCTTTTCTTCTTGGGATGTCTGGTTACATTATTAAAGTCATTGTAAGACGGCAGCTGCCAGAGATGATAAAACAAGGGAGGTGTGAGGGGTGAGTTGGCGAGGACGCCTCGTCGAACACCCCGGGGTGCGTTAGAACTCGCTCCGGCGGGGGGGGGGGGTGAAGGAAAAGAGACGAGAGTGGAAGATACTGCGGTCCGGAATGTTCATGCTTTTTGCGCCTATGTGGCAGGCAACCGTGTACATTCATGTCACACCTTTGCGCTGTAGAACAAAGCTGCTCGTTTATGAAGTGTAGCATATATGTTATATTAAAAATAATTATTTTTCTAAAACTGGGAAAAAACTTTTTTTTTTTGCACAGTTTGCTAAAATTGCTAAAATTATTTTATTTTTGTTTGTAACCATCTGGGAGCAAAATCTCTAGCGCAAAATCATAAAAACGGCGGCATTTCCGGACAACCATTCTTCAAACCCACTAGCCATTTTTGTTGTTATTTTGAACCTAGAGAGCAGAGAGCAGAGAAGGTGTTTGTATACAATCTGTGGTGCCATCTCCTTTCTGACTTCCTGCTGCCTAACCCCTGGCCAGTGAACGACCTCATTTGCGTCACTGAACAGACCATCCATGTTGGTGTGGTTTTTGAGTGTTAAGCACCTTCACAGGGCTCTTTCTCTGTGCCCACCCTCAGTGATGGAAACTACGTAAGCAATAGGCATGAGTCATCTGCATGCGGCACAAACTTCAAGAGGCCTGTAATGTGCGTGCCGCATTTCTGGGCACGTTTCTGCCTATCCTGGAAGCTATGGGCACGAGGCAATTTCAGTAACCCCAATTAGCTTCGGCATGGCTGAGTACCCAGAGGAAACCCCACGACGACACGGGGAGAACATGCAAACTCCACACACATGTAACCCAGGCGGAGACGCAAACCCGGGTTCCGGAGGTGTAAGGTGACAGTGCTAACCACTACACCACCATGCCGCCCCATGCCTTAAATCATGTTTTTTTTTTTTTTTTAAAAAAAAGTCTGATATCTGTCTTCTATGTCTATGTATTTTCTGCTACAATATTATCCAAAAAGTGGTTAGGAGTCGCATTAGAAGGAGCAACAGCTGTGAGACTGTGTAGCTCAGTGAGTTATGATGGTGTGATGGCAAGTGGATTGTCTCTGGTTCAAATCCCTGGGCTGATTGACTGATTTCAATATTGGGCTCATCAGGAAGACTCATCACCCAGCTGCTCCAGAGAATGTATGGTTCTGCTTTCTCAAAAAATATGTATGTGGTTGGGGATAAAAGAGTCTGACCCCCCCCCCCCCCAGATAGCGGCCTGCCCTAACCAGCATCCTCTCTGTGCGTTCTACTCCCTCCAAACAGTGCGTGCTTTGCCGTCTCCTGCGCCCTGATTGCCGTTACAGCCTACAACCCCATGGGTGAGTCTGAGATGTGAACTGGGGTGGTTTCCACAGACTATGCGGGCAGACAGATCACGATAGGACCTCTGCCGCTACGCAAATCTAAAAATCGCTAAATGAGTCAAGGTAGATTCATTTTATTAAGGTTATGGTCTTATATGGCAGGTTGGGAGGGGGCGTCTTTAATTCTGCAAACATATAATCGTATAATTATCAACCCATATTAAAGCTCTTAAAGCAGGGGTGGCCAATCTTATCCGCAAAGGGCCGGTGTGTATGCAGGTTTTCGCTGCAACTCCCTAAGTAGGTCACTAATTAGAGTCCTCACACCTGGGTTTGAACAGCTGACCTACAGGTTATCCCAAAAACCTGCATACACACCGGTCTTAAGGTATGTTAGGTTGTTAAGGTATACTTCCATGGTGCTTATGAATATTCTATGAATGCATTATAGATACATTATGAAGGTGCATTGACTGTTCTATGGATGTATTATAGAGGCACAATAAAGGTGCAGTTAATGTAAAGCATTTGCAACAAAGAGAAGCCCTGCATGAAGGGCCAGCTGTTTATTCATGACCCAACATGCCATTGTGTTAGGACTCTCTGCTGCATCGATCTGTGTGTGGGGGTTTTACATTGTAAGTTAAATTTCGGTTGCTCTGCATAGTGTGTGTGTGTGTGTGTGTGTGTGTGTGTGTGTGTGTGTATTCTAGCTCTATTTTTTTAGAAAGGTAGGTATCTTCTGTGCTTTATTACGAATTAAAGCAGCGTGTTTATGTAGCATAGAAACGTGGGCGTGGCTCTGCTGATCTTCCCTTGCTGTCGCTCTCTCTTTCCAGACCTCTCTGCTCTCATCTTCCTTGCTCTGTCCTTCAATGGCTTTGGAGGAATCTGCCTGACCTTCACATCCCTCACGGTGAGAGACTTGTACAAACAGAATCTTTTTTTCTGAGTGGATGGTTAGAGTCCTTGTGTTTGCCACCATAAAAGCTCAGATATGTTTTTCAGTCTTCATGGTAAGTCTTTCCTGTCCAAGCCTAATGTTATGATGACTACATCAAATGATAAACATCTGAAATTGCTCCTCTCAATTAAGCATCCAGGGAATGTTCCAACATGTGAAATCTATCAAGATACTTGCATATACACATTTTTTTCTTGTGTGTGTCAGGACCCCTAAGTGACGAGTCTTTTCCATGAGGGACCCATTATGGGGGTATTTGGCATCCATTTAGGAATGACAGTGTGCATTGGCTTCCCAGCCTTTTTGACTTTCCCTGGCCAGGATGGAACTTAAGCACGTGCTACCCGACCAATCACAGCGCTCTGCAGGCCTCACACCCCCTCCTCAGCCCCACCTCCCAACCTCTGCTGAAAAGCCACAAGGACAAGCTCTTTGTCAATGACCGTAAATAACCCCTGTTTTTTGGCTGTTGGCTCATATGATCCACCAGGCAATCTACGCTGCACATTTATATCCTCTTTGGTTTCCCAGCATCTCTAACATATTACACATTTGACTGCTGCCATGCATGTTTTAGGGGTGGGGTATTGTGGAAAAATGAATGGATGTGATTGGACAATGATCATCCAATGGGACGGACTCTGTCAGGCTAGTAAACCTACCAGAGTCCTACAAGGCCAGTGTGATCTTCAAAGACATGCAAAACACTTTGCGCGTGCCCCCCCTAGCCACCCCCCTTCCCGTGGCCTCTCACATGACTAATAAGACATGACATTGTTTCCAAATAAGTGCAGTTCGTAGTTAAGGTAGTTTTGATTCTTGCTTCTTGCGTTACTGCTGCAGTAAAATGTTGTACCTTTCGCTAGTTAAACACTAACTATAATTAATTTCATTTGATCTGATAAGTCGTTTGGCTATTTATACAAGTCCAAGAACCTTAGGATGGAATGCAGTATTCTGGGCCAGAGGGAGTTTTTTTCTCTCTCTCTCTGTTTGCTGTAGACTGACCGCGTGCTTTGACACATCGCTGGCTAGGAGTTGGAGGCGTTGATCGAGCGGATCTGAGCCCGACTGAAGCGGGGGCTTGGCGCCGGACCCAGATCAGTGTCCGCAGGTCCCAGGAGCCAAGCCACCTATTTCCAGCATTAATTGATTCTCTTAGAGCAGTACAAGTACTAGAGGGTTAAAGTGAGCTTAAACGCCGCTATCGGTCAATCTCTGCGCAGGGACGTCTTCGGTCACGCCTGTACGTCCAGCCAGCCGAGAAACGCAATGGACGTAGTGACCCCTGAAGGACAAGGGGGAGGAGGAGGCGACCATGTTCTTTGGCAGCGTGTAGGGAGGGTGGCGTGGGGTGGGGGGGTCGTAAATGCCACCAGGCAGCGGGTTGGAGCCTGGGACCGGATCAGTGACTTTTCCGCATGGGACGCTGGCTGCCCGGGGCGGGGGCTGTTTGCAGTGCCTGTGCTGGCGGCGGTGACACGCCTGGGCCGCGCTGACCTGAGCCCCCCCATCCTCGTGACGCACACCATAAACACGAGCCGGGAAGGGGGCCAGAAGGAACGCTGCCTTTTAAAGGGACACAGTGCTGGCAGTGTGGGGGGAGCAGAAGCCTTTGAGAGAATACATACAGTGTTTAAGAGCATCTTCAAAAAAACATTCTATATTTACAGTGCCTCGCATAAGTATTCGCTCTCCTGAGACTTTTTTAGAATTCGTCGAGCTACAGCCTACAGCGAAAATGGATTTCATTGGGATTTTATGTATAGTTATAAAACGATTACCTTAAGCCTGAAGATTTTGTAGAGCGGCATTAAATTTTTTTATTAGAAAATGGGGAAAAATATGGTACAACAGTGAAGGTCATCCACCTAAACCCAGAGACTGGGTAAGGAGGACGTTAAACAGAGATGCAATGAAGAGGCCTGTGATAGCTCTGGCAGAGCTGGAAAGATCCACACATCTGGCAGGGCAGTCTGTCCACATGACAGTTAGTAGTCGTACTTTTCGCAAAGCTGGGCTTCGTGGAAGGGTAGTGAGAAAGCCACTGCTGAAAGCAGGCCACACAAAATCCTGCTGGGATTTTGCCAAATGCCATATGGGAGAGACCGCAAACATGTGCAGAAAGGTACTCTAGTCAGACGAGACCTAAATTGAACTCTTTGTCCCTGGAGCAAAGCACTATGTGTGGCAAACAGACACTGCACATCACCCTGAGCACACGCTGCACATCACCCTGAGCACACGCTGCACATCCCTGCAGCGAAACACGACGGTGGCAGCGTCATGCCGTGGGGAAGCTTTTCCTCTGCGGGCTCTGGGAAACTGGTGAGGACTGAAGACAAGACGGATGGAGCTAAACACAAGACGATTCCTGAAGAGATCCAGCTTCAGTCTGCTAGAGACCTGAGACTAGGGTGGAGGTTAATGTTCCTGGAAAATGGGCAAAAGTTGCAGTGTCTAGGTGTGCAAAGCTGGTAGAAACATACGCTAAAATACTTGCTACTGTAATCGGAGCAAAATTTGGTTCCACCAAGTACTGAGTCGTGGGGGGGGGGGATACTTGTGTATCCAACACGTTTGCTTTTTTATCTCTGTGACACTCAGCTCATGGAGTGTTTTAGCTGCCTCCTTGATAGGAAGGGTGGCAGTTCGAGTCTCAGCAGGACAGTCACATGTCTGTTAGCCCTTAAGCAAGGCCCTTGGCCCTCAGCTACAGGGGTGCCACATATAAGCCGACCTTGACCTGTAACCCCCAAGCTGTGGAAAGCAAGAGGGGGGGGTCGGTGAAGAGAATGATTCTGAAGTACCAGTTTTCATACTCGTGCGAATGGCAAATAAAGGGGCCGTCTTTACGTTGCTGGCGTTTGAAAATCCATTGGCATCCAAGGCTGAAATGTGACACAACGTGGAAAAGTTTCAGGAGGGTGAATGCTTATGCAAGGCAGCGTAATATACTGACTGCTTATCCAACGTGGGGTGGCGGCGGGTCAGGAGCCGACCCAGAAAAGCGCGGGCTGCCTGGCAGGGGGCATCCTGGACCTGGGTGACAGTTTTATGTTCACAGAAAAAGCAGCATGCACATTTTGAGGGATATAAAACAATATTCACGTTAGCTTGTCAAAGTAAGGCCTGGGATTGTGGTTAAGGTATCCTGTGCAGATTTAAAATGAGTAAATGAGACCAGATGGCTTCTAGGAAACATCGGCAACAAGCGCATCCCTGATCCAAACCCACTCGGTATCCACACTGTCAGCTGCCTCTGCTATAACGCGAGGTGGGAGGGAGCTGGGAAAGGTGTCCCACGGGCGACCAATGGAAGCGGAGTTGGTGAGGAAGCTGGTTGGCCGAGATGCAGGGGGCGGGGATTTGCAGGTGTGGCCACTGGTTCGTTATCTAAATCGGACCTCACTGCGTTTTTTTTTTTTTGACAGATGTAGATGGGTTGGCGCTTTGGAAAAAGGGCATCTATAAGCCACTAAGGAACGTGACCCAGCACTAAAGATTTTCAGAAACCCAGGGAAAGCTGAAGAATCCTTTACAATTGCACAAAAACGCTTGCCGTCTTAAATATATATAAGCCCTTTTTAAATAAGATATTTCTGCTTTTGTTTGTGCTGTAGGGAAATAACTTGATTGATGTGTGCATAGGAATTGCCCCCATTTAGCCAGAGGGCAGGGTTTTGTTTATGCTTGTGACCAAGACGCCAGAAGACGTTGAAGGTGTTCCAGTGAAGGAGACGGGCTGCAGTTTCCATTAACAGCCTGTCGTTGTCTGGTGTGAAATGGCACATAGTGGCCCTACCTACTTCCATGCAGCCTCACCTCTGCTGAAAGTAGTTAGTACCCCCTACTGGTGATGTAGTGTCACTACATCAAAGTCATTGGTTTTAGAACAAAAATCACCACTTTATTCATTTATATATATATGACTATCTTTGCTTATTTATATATATAATACACACACACATTTAAAATCACAGATCAACCAGTAGTTTTAAGTAAATCATTAATTACACAGTGGTAAAATGTTAGTTCTAAAACAAAAGGTCTCATTGAATGCTTCTTAATTAATTAATAATAATCATCCATCCCTCCATCCATCCATCCATTTTCCAACCCACTTTATCCTATTGGGTTGTGGGGGGTCTGGAGCCTATCCCAGAAGCAATGGACACAAGGCAGGGAACAACCCTGGACAGGGGACCAGCCCATCGGAGGGCACACTCACATACCATTCTCACATGCACGGCCTCAGCATGTCTTTGGACTGTGGGGGGAAACTGGAGTACCCAGAGGTAACCCCACGATGATACGGGGAGAACATGCAAACTCCACACACATGATTCAAACCCAGGTCCTAGAGGCGTGAAGCAACAGTGCTAACCACTGCACCACCATGCCACCCCTGATAATAATGGTAATAATAATAATAACAATGCTAATAATAATAAATGATACTTTATTGATCATCGTGGAGAAATTGTTTTACGCCTCCCTCAACTTGCTCTTTGTAATTAGTAATATCTTTGCAACAACATACAGTAACAACAAACGTTTGTGTTTAGTATCCCTTTGGGAGCCAGTGACTACAATTTCAATTCATAGCAAAATGGCAAGAACAGAAATCTGTAGCTGTAGAAGAGTCACACATGTGTATCAGTAAATTTGAAGTCACGGGATTTCCACTAATACAACACAATGGTTACGCCTTCTCAAATTCTTCATTACAAGTGCACAAATCCTATTCCACGCATCACAAACTAAGATACTCATACACTCACAGTTTAGCTCTTGAATTAGTTCGTGAATTCGTACAATGAGAGCTGCATACACGTAGAACATTTTCTCGCAACTATATTTTTTTCTTGGACATTTTCTAGCGGAAACACAAGTCAGTAATTGCAACTGCCCGAATCTGCCGCTACGAGTCTCAAGTACTGTTCTCTCGCACGCTCTCACTTTCACACCAAGTATCTCAGCGAAATGTGGTGCAAAAGTAATTCTTACCTGTAGGTCCAGGGGAGGGCACTTTATCACCCACTATTATACTTTTGATTAGTGATGCACCGGAATGATTTAATTTAATTGTTATTAATTTTGTGATGTTTTACCGAAATCGTAATGTATTATTTTTCCGCCGAATACCAGGACCGAAATAAATTGCTAGGGGTGTCACGAGATACTACAACATGAGATTTCTCGTCGGAGTGAAAAGTGGTTTCGCGAATGCGCTGCAACTCAGCTGCTGTAAGCCTGTCGGCGTCCGACTAGATTACCATAGTAGATGCCCCAGACACTTTTAAATGTTTGACATTGCCTGTTAAGTTACTTTTGTTATGAAACCATTAAATTTGCAGCACTTGCAGAATTAAGCAAGCATCCCAAGACATTCTGTGAGTTCTTTGTGTGTGTGTGTGTGTGCGCACATGTGCAGAACTTAAAGAATACACACTCTGGGTATGGGCATCTCTGCTGTGGGACTTATCTTTGGCGGCAACCGAGAATGAAAGAGACTGCGACTCGGGGTGGGTGGGAACGAGGAGCCGGGGACATTCTGCTCTCAGCACGGGCCATTAGGGCAGGAATGCCTCGCTTCTGGGCTTATGGGAAAAGAAGCAGATGTTTAACATATACTGAAGGGTGACTGGGATCGTGCTGGGTACTGGGAACCCTCATGACTTGACTCACCATCCTGGGGTGCACAGGTGGTGCCTCTAGACTCTTTACATTCCACAGGACAGTCGGACACAATCAGCATAAAGAAGCTTTTAAAATCTAATTAAAACATTGACATTTGTTCAAGCACAATAGGACCAGTTTAATCCTGCTCTGTGCTTGCCGCAGTATTCGCAGAGCCAAGCTTGCTGGCTAGCTGCTGGTTCCTCTTTGTTTTTTAATAACTATTCATCACTAACAATTACAAGTTAATAATGATTCTTCTGGATAAACAGGAATGAGCTGATGTGTCATGTGTTTTAGTCGGGGCCTGCACTGAGGGTAGTTAAATAGGGTGGTGCATTATATGATGTAATCTTTTGAACTTGGTTGTTATACCTTCTCTCTCTCTCTCTCTCTCTCTCTCTCTCTCAGTTGCCAGTAATGTTTGGTAGCCTGAGCTCCACCATCATGTCCCTCATGATTGGCTCCTACGCCTCCTCAGCAGTCACCTTCCCAGGAGTCAAGGTACCGTTGACGGCCAAGCTGACCCATGGCGTTGGGGCTTAAATGGGATCCGTAAGCGTACCTAGAGTACGGGTGGAGGCTCATACCATACTTTTGTAGGCCGCTGTGGAGCTTTGGTATGGAAAATGGGCAGGTTCTCTGTGTTAATGCACCCTCTTTCTCCCCTTCACCCTTTAAGCTGATTTACAATGCTAGCGTGTCTTTCCGGGTGATCATGTGGGTGTGGTCAGCCCTGGCCTGCCTGGTCTTCCTGAACTGCTTCCTGAACTGGCCAGTGGAGGCCTTCTATACTCCCGAGGAGTTCAGGTATGTGGTCAAACACGCCGGCCGCGGTAATGCACGTTTTCCCGTGTCCTTCTCTCCGTGACCGTGGTGGTTTATGCACACGAGCTTGGCTGTCACCGTATCAAGACTCTTGCTCTACATGCCATCCTCTGTTTGTAACAGTAGGAAGACTGAGAGCACCAGTTTTTCTCAGGAAGAGAAGGAGAGCTGGGATCATCTCCACAAAGATGTTCCCCCAGGGGACCTGACCCTAAGTGAGGACAACCAGCTAGTGGATCAACTGTCCAAGAAGCTTCCAGAAGACAACCCCAACCCACAAAGTGAGTCTACGTCTTAAAACAGAGACAGCTCCCAAATGTGTTTGACCTTTTCCAAAATCGTTCTCGCATTGGAAGACCTTTTGAGTGATGAATATCGATGAAGTAAAAAAAAACTATTTGTTTGTATTTTTGGAGAACATTTACACAATGTTTCAAACCAGGTTCTTCTCACAATCAGAAGAGCTCAGAATCCAAATATTTAAGAATCCAGACATTTTGAGAGTCCTCTTTGAGTAATATGTAAATTCTCAAGGAGCCTCGTGGATAACATGGTGGCCAACTTCACGAGTTCACATCCGACGGTCTCAGCACGTTGACGGATGATGTTGTAACCATGATCCAATATGATTAATTCAACAGCAGTGTGACTACATAACACCTGTACAGTTCACTGCAGACGGAGGTAACACAGAAGACGCAATTCCAGAACCGTTTCCTTATTCCATAGCCTTTTAACCTAGTTAGCAGAAGTTGTAGAACCATTAGAAAGAATCAAGTCACATCGATATAGGTCTGCAGCAGTAGTACTAATGTGTTGGCAGAGGTGGACAGTTTGGGTTCAGAAAGTAAAAATCCAGACCACGATTTTATTTCAACCAGCCAGTTGAGTACTCTGTGACTGTGACTCTTTGAAAAAAAATCGTGGTCTGGATTTTTACTTTCTGGACCTGAACTGTCCACTTCTGTGTGTTAGGAATGTGTACATTCTTCTAGGAGGAACCATACTAATGGTTTAATGTATCTAGTAGTACTAACATGCATCCTGTGCCATACTGACCCCCCCCCCCCGGCTCCCATCATGGAGGCGCGCTGACGCTCCCGTTCTTCCTCGGCCTCAGGTGCGGTGCCCTTTCGCAGGTCGGTGTGCTCCCCCATTTTCTTGTGGAGCCTCCTCACCATGGGCATGACCCAGCTGAGGATTATCTTCTACATGGGTGCCATGAACAACATGCTGCAGTTCCTGGTCACCCACGGCAACCCGCACCGTAAGCCCACGAATCTTCCTGCTCAGGAGTGTACGCGGGGGCGGGGCCACAAGAAGCCCGACCCCACCTGAAAGCTGATTGGTCCTCTCCTTTGATTTACAGATTCAAACATTATCAATGGCTAATGATAAGTTTGCCCCCTCTGTGGGAATTATTGCCCCTCTTTTGCCCCCCACCTTTTAAAAAAAAATTAACAATATTGCCCCCGTCACTGCTCCTTCATTTTCTCAGTGACTGGGGGGATGACTTATCTCTTACATTCTAAAGCCTTTGTTGTCTTGCATTATCTTTTAGCCTCTGAGGAACTGGCAGTGGAAGCTAATGAGAAAGGTTGGTAAAAGACATATTTGTTGTCATTCGCCACCAAATGAGGTGCAGTTTGCAGATCTTTATATTTGTAAGGGCTGTTGATCATGTTTCTTCAGTCTGGGGACCATGGGATCTACTGTATGAATGGTAGGGGATCCCTGGCTGTGCTCTGTGTCCATCTGGGGGGCCCTAGTTCAAAACCCCCGGTTTAGAGCCACTTGCATGCTGATTGCGCGTGTGCCTTTGACAGTGGACAACTACGCCTCCATCTTCGGCGCCTTGCAACTGCTGTGCCTGCTGACATGCCCTTTAATTGGCTTCATCATGGACTGGAAGATGAAGGAATGTGTGCAAGACGGCAAATTCTCGGACAACGGGCAGAAAAGGTCTGAGGGCACGAGAGGATGGGGTGGGACCCAGGACTGGGGTGGGAAGACTGGAGTGATGTGTAAACAAGCCATATGGGGGACGGTGGTGGCTGGCAAAGACAAAACGCTGCTGCTTGTCTCTACCGGTTGAGTAGGTCTATGTTTGCATCAACAACAGACTTCCTGCCCCCACTAGGAGAGACCCGAAGCTCCAGAAGCTCACCAATACCATCAGAGCCTTTACCTTCACTAACCTGCTGCTGTTCATCTTTGGTATCACCTGCCTGATAGACAACATGGGTGTACAGGTAAGAGCAGGACACAGGTCTGTGGTAGACTCGCCACGGTCCAAAGACCTGTGGAGATGTAGAACCCGACCGTGCCTGTTAAGCTCCAACCTCACAAAGCGTGTGCTGATGGTGACGGAGATAAAGGCTCACCCTGTCTTCCAGGTCATCACGTTCATATTGCACACTATGGTTCGAGGGTTCATCCATTCTTGCTGCGGGGGCATGTACGCTGCAGTGTAAGTAACGTGACGGCGCCTTTGTTCGGGGGTTCCTGCTCCGGCTAAACCAACTGGCAGATGACCGATGCCCACGTGTCTCGTTCTGCTTCGTGTAGGTATCCCTCAAATCACTTCGGCACCCTGACGGGGCTGCAGTCAATGATCAGTGCGGTCTTCGCCCTACTACAGCAGCCGCTCTTCATTGCAATGGTGGGGCCACTCAAGGGAGACCCCTACTGGGTGAGACTTGGGCGAAAAAAAGGCTGACGTCTGTCCTCTATCACTGTGGTTCCCAACCCGGTCCTTGGGGACTCCCGAGCAGTCCGCGTTTTTCCTGGGAGCTGGGTAGGAGCAAAAAATTGGACTGTCTGGAGGTCCCTCAGGACCGGGTTAGGAAACGTTGATCTATTACACATGCACTTGACACACGGATGCTCAATGACTGACCGGCGTCTCTCCACAGATCAACATGGGGCTTCTCCTTTTTTCGCTGGCCGGGTTCTTGTTGCCCGGATATCTGCTCTATCATCATAGACACCTCCAACAGAAGGCAAAACTTCAGGAGGAGGCGGCCAAAGAAGCCCTGACCCACGAAGAAAGCAACAGCATCAAAAACCATAGCAACGGGCATCTGCCTCAGGAGGCTTAGGATTTAGACTCCATCCATCCATCCTTCCATCCATCCATCCATCCATCCATCCATCCATCCATCCATCCATCCATCCATCCATCCATCCATCCATCCATCCA
>JAODJW010000015.1:1892441-1906483 GCA_026777045.1 Hyperopisus bebe | reverse complement strand
ATCCATCCATCCATCCATCCATCCATCCATCCATCCATCCATCCATCCATCCATCCATCCATCCATCCATCCATCCCTGCTTGTCCTGTGCAGGGTCTCAGGGGTCCAGAGTCTATCCCAGAAGCTAAGGGTGCAGGTCAGGGAATAACCCAGGATGGGGTGCCATGTGGACAGACCATTTCAACATGAAAGCCGTTCATTTTAAAATAGGACATGCATTGTTGTTGTTGGTGTGTGTGTGTAGTAGCATTTTAGTGTTAATTACTAGTCTGACTTGAGCTGTTGGATTTCAGAAAAATGGACTTGAAGTTAGTTTTAGTGTTTGGGTGTTTTATGACTGTGGCATGTGACACAATGGTTTTAATTTAGTCTACAACAGAAATTCTATTATGCAAAAACCATATACTGGTTTTGTTATAGGTATATCGGTATATATGATATAAAAACATATTATCATTATTATGTATAATCATCTCACCAGCTAACAAAATGTACACCATAGTTCGTTAGATTGTACACCATAGTTCGTTTTAAGATAGAGGAGAACTGGGTGACATATTCAATTCATCATTTTGTATTTTTATGGTCTTTAGGGTGAATCACACAATCAGGTGGCACTCAAACCATCTAAGAAGCATGTTTCTCTGGGCAGTATATATTTACTACACTGAGAACATGAACCGTTACGATGGAATCGGCTACTGAAGGCGATGTACTAGAAAAGCTGATTGAAAGATTAGTACATCGGTACTCATTTCATTAAGCGCCATTTCAGTTAGTGTCATAAATGTGTAAATGAGGCAGTTCGGTGGACTCTATCTCAATATTAAGTGCCTCATAACACTGGTGCAATTTTTTTTCTTTTAATCTGCTGTTTTTAAATTTTAAGCATGTTAAGGCGTTTTTGTATAGGTATGTTTTGTAGCTGCACATCTTGACTTCAAAAGGGAATTTTTCTCTATGTATTTGGAAGTATATTGTCTGATTTTTTTTGATGATGATGGTTGATATATTCTGTGACAAGCGGCACAAAATTACCTAGGCAGTACCTTATTGTGTTGTGGTTCTTGTGGGCATTCCAGACATGTATTTGCCAAAGTATTTAAGCAGTTTATTTATGATTGGTAGTATGACGTTTGCTGTCATCCAATAGCTTTAATTGTCCACTATTGCAGCATTATATACAGGTATTGTAATGTGCGCCAGTAGCAGTTGATAATACCTCACTTTAAAATCAACATTTTGCGAAAAAAAAATGCAAATACAGGAATGTACTTATCTCACACCAAGTGCCTCAAAATGTAAAAAAATTGCAATTCCTCACTTGATGGAGGGTGGGCCCCCAGTTAACCAAAGCATTATTTTCCGAAGGGCAGTATCCACTCCATGTACTTCCTGCAAAGCTTGAAATTTGTGGTGTATTATTTGGTAGTAAGGTCATTCTGCCTTTCACAGGCAGAGATATTTGATATTATATCAAAAATACAAGGCTGGGGTGGGGGGGGGGTCTTCCTCTTCATCTCACATGCCGAATGGATAGGAGCCATATTTTAGCTGGTGCTTTTGTCTGAAGATATCTGTAGTCCATATACGTGTCTTTATATTTTACCGCTGTAGAGTTTAAGTGCCTTCATCGAAAATAGAATGCGGTGCTTGGAGCAGCTACCGTTGGCTAACGAGTCCCTGCCTTTGACCACCGCACCTTTCATTGCTGGATTCTTCTGACTTGGGCCATTAACTGTGACTGGTTACTTGTAGCTTTTCCTGCGTTCTTTTTTTTAAACTGCTTTTTCTGATCCATCTGATGTCAACTTCAGACAATAAATACATATTTTTCAAAATGAATCTTGTGTCTATGTTTGCGATAATGAGTCTCTATTCCCCTTTGCTCACATCCAGTGAACGTTTAATATTAATGTGTTTAATGAGGATAGCTAAGGGGCACGGTGGGATACCCCAGCTGTCTCACACCATCAGGGCTGGGGGTCTGCGTCTCTGCGGTTTTCATGGTACTCCTTTGTTCTGTGTATTTCCTATGGATACTTTGCCTCCAAAGGAACTGGACTGGTGGCCTTTATCAACATGTTTATTAAGTATGTGCACACAGTATGCTTAAATGATTTTAATTCATGCTTAACCATGAATTATGCTTTCTCCTGACTGGTTTTACCATTTTTAGATGTTTAGCAAGCATTAAAAATCAATCTAAATACCAATCTACATTTTGCCTAAGCAGGTGCGCCAAAGATTTGTGCTGAAATCCCTGTGGAGGTGTATGTCCATCTGGACGTCCTGGTCAGTCTCACAGGGGTCCATATATGATTATGATTTTATATGTATCACACACACACACCAGGGTCAAATTTACATTAGTAGTCATTTTTATTTAGTTTTCCATTTTGGTTTTCAGTTCCAAATAGTTTGTGTCATTTTTATTTTCTGAACATTTCTAGTTTTAGTCTAGTTTTTATTTAGTCTCAGTATTAATTTTAGCTTTTAAGTACCAAGGTTTGATACCACACTGGAAGTGACTTGCATGCTTTCACCCGAACATGAAGCATCTTGTTTTCCTGCCTTAACATTCCCTTCCAAAGCCCTCACCTCTTTCCTGTAACACCTTCATGTTTTTATAGCCATAATTGCCCCCGAGTCCCTGCTTACAATATACATACACTTGATGGGATTTGGCATTTTTTTGGAGAATTATAACCCAGAAATATAAAAAATAATCCAATAAGATAATTATTGTACGAAGCGTTAAGAGAATGCTGCTAAAGTATGTATATGTAGTTCAGAGATGGACTTATTACAGTAGTGGGGTCAATAAACATTTTTACTAATACGGAAAAAACGCAACATTAAATTAGTAACTCATAAATGTGTAAATACTGGAAAGTGCATTATTCGTATTTTTCTTGTCTATCTTTTTCATGACGTCTGAGTTACTGTCTGCAAACCCTACCGACTATTTACAAGGTAATAAATCTGTTACATGAAAGCAAATGAGTGTGCAGACTTGTCCCGAATTGAAAAATCCTACGACAGCCAGGTGACCAAAGTTGTCGACCCTGGGTTTGGTCGCTAGCTAATATTTGTAATATCAGCAACGCACGAAAATCTTACTTTTACCATAGAAACATATGGCGTGTAAAAAAAAGGTGACTGGCAACGCCAATGACCAATAAATGCTCTCCATGCGCACGTTTGTAACCAATCAGATTTCAGGAATTGGAGTCGCCGACAGCAGCGCTGCGTCCTCGTTGACCTCCTTTCTCTTGCGTACCCCTTTAAGAACACCCGCAAGCAGCGGTCACTTTACTACGTGCCAAACTTCCGGTGACACTTTCCCCAGCTGTTCTTTTCTTTCTCCCGACCGGTCCGCAGAAAATGGCGCTACTTACAACGTTCTTCGCCTTTCTCTACCACTTGCCGCGTGTTTACCAGTGGCTGCTGAAGCCGTATTATGTTGCCTCGCTGGCTATGTCTGTGGCTTTCCTTGTGGTTCGGAAAACGCCGGGCATCTGCGAACACCTGTCGTCGCAGCGAGAAGATGGGAACTCCTGTGATTTTGACTGGGTTAGTATGCTGAGGGCGATACGTCCAGAAACTGGGGCAGTTATCAAGAAAAAAAACATGCGGCGGCAAGATCATTTCCAGGGAGTTTTTGGACGGAAGTCGATAGATTACTATAACGGAAGTGCACATGCGCTCGTGGTAGTAGCGGCAGCTTTGAAAAGTGTGTGGGTGTGAATGGGGGGTCTCGGCCACAAAACTAGGTTGCGTGTAGGACATCCACCTGTAATCACGATCGCATGTTATACTTACAGAGAGAGGTGGAGATTCTGATGTTTCTCAGCGCTATCGTCATGATGAAGAACAGGAGAGCCAGTAAGTACCAGCCTTAACAAAACAACGAACCTTATTTGCCGTCTCCACTGAACTCAGGCCGCCGTTTCTGTTCAACATCATTCATTTAACATAACTAAGTTGAAAAGTATACGGTTGGTTACTCCGGCTGATTAATGTAATTTTCCCCCTTCAACTCTTTCTTTTTTTTAGTCACTGTGGAACAACATGTGGGGAACCTCTTTCTTTTCAGCAAAGTGGCAAACGTCATCCTTTTCTTCAGGCTTGACATTCGTATGGGCCTCCTCTACCTGACATTGTGTATCGGTCAGTGCAACAGCTGTATTTGAAATCATCAATATCCTTTTATATTATAATTGTATACTTAATGACAACTACGGCACAAGTTGTTTTGGTCAGAGTGACTTTGTAATATTCTGGGTATAGTGGACGTTACCTAGAATAATCGGATAGAGCAGGTTTTTAAATAGTATTTTTACTGTACATATGTTATGCATGCTTGCCAGTGCTGTCCTTCCCGGATCCCCTAGTCATAGTTATTTCTGTCTGTTTCCATTTCAGTTTTCCTGATGACATGCAAACCTCCCCTTTACATGGGCCCAGAGTACATCAAGTACTTCAGTGACAAGACCATAGACGTGAGTTATCTGCTGAGTCGTATGCAAAAGTCTTGTACTGTGGCCTCAGGAACGGTTAGCAGAAACTAGCTGGTGTAGCTCAGTGGTTTTCATTAACTTGGGCCATCATCCAGTTAAGCCGATGGCTTCTGGTCCTGTGTGGGTTGCAGGAGGAGCTGGAGAAGGACAGCCGTGTGACATGGATTGTGGAGTTCTTCGCCAACTGGTCCCCCGAGTGCCAGTCCTTCGCCTCCATCTTTGCTGACCTCTCACTCAAGTACAGACTCCATGCATGATATTTGCGTGTGCACACTTCCCCCCCCCCCCCCCAGGCTTTGTATATACATAGGTGCCACTGTGTGAGTGGTCAAAACACCTTGTCACTGCTTGGAAGACTTTTACAGTAAGCATAGAAACCAGCAGATTCAGCTCTGCAGGACAAGATAATCCTGTGACAACTTTCTACAACTTTCCCATAGGTACAACTGTGCTGGACTCAAATTTGGAAAGTTGGATATTGGCCGATATGGGGAAGCATCCAATAAGTAAGTCTTATTTGTAAGTCTTTCCTAACCCCACCCCTGTCTCTGCAGACGTCTTTGAGCGGTATTGTGCTCTGCTGAAGTAATTCCCTCTTAAACTTACCGCCTTTCTAGGTACAAGGTGAGCACCTCTCCCCTCTCCAAGCAGCTCCCCACAGTAGTGCTCTTCCAGGGGGGTAAGGAAGTCTTCAGGCGGCCTCAGATTGATAAAAAAGGAAGAGCAGTGTCTTGGAGCTTCACAGAGGTAAGGAAGAAGAGGCTGGTGAACGTCGTCATTTATTTTCTTGTTCTTTGACTATACTAAGTGTTACAAATGAAGGCTGTGCCAACTACAGATCCATTCAGGGGCCTTATTTTTGTGTGGTGCTTTTTGTGGCAGTCAGCCGCACTGCCCACGCCAGCATTAATTAATGTCTTTATAGGATGTTCCCTTCTGTGGTAATTTGACTCCTCTTTGCTGCCTATAGGAGAATATAATCAGAGAGTTTAACCTCAACGAGCTCTACCAGAAATCCAAGAAGGTCTCTAAGGGGAGGGGAGAGAAATCTGTGGAGCCTGAGATTCCACCGGTACAAGAAGAGAATGAGACGGAGATGGAGATCCAGGAGAGCAAGAAAGATAAATAGGTGAACACTGGAGATTGCACCATGTCCTATTGAATGTGACATCACAGTGGGACTGGACAGAATGGGGATTGAGGGGAATTAGGTTCAAGTCTAAAACACAATGCGATTTAAGACAATTCTTAGCTGCACTGTAATATTGTAATTTCCTTAAGCTTAATTGTAAATCACTAATTTCTTGTATTACTCTAAAACATTAACTTGCATGATTGTAATTACTGATCCAAAATCGTCGTAAGCAATACTCTCTCCATGTCCAGTCCCTTGTTAGGTCTATCATAGCTGTTCTGCACTTTGTGCCTGTTCTGGGTTTTTTGTGGGGGAGGGGGAGAAAAAAACTCCAGTTATACGGAGACCACAAACTCATTCCTAGAAGAGCATTTATACGGTGAAGTTGCTAAAGAAGTCTTACTACTAAAGGGTTTGGTTTGTATTGTAGCAGTTATGACTTATTTAATCTTTTGTAATTATTTAATCTAAAGTAACTGAAGCAGGTACTATCCGATACACACTGCTAATGTTTGAAGGATGAGTTCATTTGGCAATGGTGTCATGTTTTTTTGGGTGGCTAATCCTGCACTGCTTTACAATTGTCCAGTGATTTCAATCAGGTGCACAGCCTCCCTACGGCTGAGAAGGCATAAGCTACGTTCTGTAACCTCACGTTCACACCCATTGATTTATTCTGTAATGTTATAATGATGATCCTTAAGGAACACTCCCAAGAATCAGTATTTGGTATGGATTGGTCACAGGTACTCCTTACTCCTGTTACAGTGTAATGAGCATGATTTTGTCATGCAAACTCCCTGGTATTGGGTCATCAAACTTTTGTGGCTATAGAGCAGTTGTATAGGACTCTTTACACTACTATATGACATGATACCATGAGAATTTTTACTTCATATTAAATTATTACACCATAAGGTCCTTGTGTGTGGAATCTTTAAAATAAAATGGCATAAACAAATACCAGGGTGGGGGATAGTCTGCAAAATGTGTCTTCATAAGCAATCGGCAGCTATCAAAAAAAACTGGTCGGTAGTTCTGGTTCCTTCATATCTTGGTTCATACAATTTTTGCACTTAAGTTTCTATTTGCACTCCATACACAATTGGTCATGACACTTTATTAATAATCTTTAATACACTTTGTAAGGCAGCTTGTCTTGGTCATTTACTTGGAGCACCTCCAAAGACTTATGAATGTTTAATATTTAGGACAATTTTGGCCAGACATTCCCTGAAATGTCAATTCTGTCGCACCCATCCCTGGCCCAAAGGCCAATCCAGTACCAGCTCACCATTTCTACCTGTGTATGGCGTCATCTAGTTGACAACCAACATACAGGTTTTGACTGAGTCTGTAGTGGTGGAAATGAGGGATCCCTGCGGTTTGTGGAGTCCAGCATGCATCTTTGGCTTAGACAGGCTTGCAAAACTGACAAGTGCTGATAGCAAAATGTGACATGTGACCCATTGTGTATACAGTAAACACACACACTGCACCCACAAATTATCAGGGCTGCTAAAAACAGCTCAAATCTGATGCAGAATTGGGTGCCATTAAAAAAAAAAAAAAAAAAACCCTGACAGAAAAGAGTGTTCTCTTTGAAACATGAACCCTTGAGTGGCCATATGAAAAACAAGGTAATATTGTGGAAAGACATACAATGCATATGTGACAAGATAAATTTGTTTGAAACAATGTATACATTTAATAAGTGTAACGTGTCAATGAGTTTAGCTTCCTTGCAATCAAATGACCCGAGAAACTGAAACATTGCAGAGATTATGCAATTATGTTTATTTCCAAGGATTTATTGTGTCGCTCAGCCACAATGTCTTCCTCACTCACATCTCTTTATGAAAACACCTGCATGTGTGCTGCCCTTTAAAATAACCTCTACGAAGCCATTAACCAGTTTGGTTGGTTAGTTGGTTGTCATATCCTTGAAACATTCACTCGGCCAACAGGCTGCTGTGCATCTTGCCACTATCAAGCTTCCGTCAGTAACAGGGAAATCCTAACTGTCGATAACAAGGATGACCGGCAAGACATTGAAACGTTAACCCATCAGAATTTTTTTAAAAAAAGCTTTTGGGTTCCTTTTTGGTCTCTTGTTAAGTTGCAATACCTCCTAGTGCCAGATTTAAAGCATCAACAGAAATGGTCTGGTATAGTCCTTACAAGATAACTTGCCTACTAATTTCTGCCGATTTTCTTCCTCATCAGCCATCTATCCACCCTTAAAGACAGAAAAAGGAATTCTGGCTAACGTTGAGCGAAAATGTCGCAAACACCAAATACATGAATTTTACGCTACAAGAGACAACTTGCATACAACAATCCTTGATTTTAACATTATTCTCTGCAAAAAGTTATTGTGGCTGCTGTATTTCTATATGGCTTAACCCGCGATATCAGAGAAAGCCCCTGATCATCCAGCCATCTTTGGGTAATAAATCCAATCGAGTCTGACTGATGCAACAAGTGACGGAGACGAGTGACCCGCTGACAACTCGTTACATGACCCATGACCTGCCTGTAATGTCTCCAGCCGACTCGATTGGCCGAGACCCCTGTGGTGTTCATTTATGATAAAAACAAAATTAAAAAGGGGGGAATTAAAAATTTTCTGTGGAATCTAAAGAAATTTCTCAGGTCAGCAAAAAAAAAAAAATGTCTTCCATTGTCTTCGTGTCACTGCTCCACATCTCTGCTGAAGTCGAGTCAGTGGTTCAGATGGCAGTAAATGGTCTCAAGGCAACGACAGTAGTGAGTGGATCCTGCATTGAGGTCTCATTAGCTACGTCTGTACTGCCACTTTGTCGAGAGCAAAGTTACGTCCTTACCCGTGCAGAGATTACATAAGAATGACTAATATAGCTTTATAATAAAATGTATGTATATATTCAATATTTCTCTGTGAAATACCAGCTATCTCAAAAAAAAAAAAATAATAAAATAAAATAAAAAATAAAATTGCTGCTTCCAGTCACTGGCTGAGTATCCATTAACCATTGGTCACTGATCTTCAGGTCTCCGCCTTCATATGCAAAATCAAGGTGGTTCTCAAAGTTTCAGCAAATGAACTTGTAAATGTCTATGAACCAAAGGATTTTTAAAACATGAAAACAGCAGGGTAGCCCACTGCCCATGATTCCAACTTTACCTGTTGAAAAGGTTCCATTGCATATGCTGCAAGGCGAAGCTGATTTTCCTCAATTCCAGAGTAAATCCATTTTCTTGCAACTTGAAAAAGCTGTCTTTGACTTATACTGAAATCTCATAGGTGGTCCCGCCAACGCCAGTAACCTTCTTCACTCCCCCCCCCTGTTTGTGGGTGGGGCTAAGTGGAGGAGAAGCACTGTGATTGGCTGGTCCTGGTCTGCTGGAGGAGCTGATTGAATGAGAAGGAGGTGGTGGTGGTGGGAGATGAGGGTGAGCAGATCTGGGGTGTCCATTTGACCGACTAAAAGACTTCATCTGAATCTCGTTCCTGGAAGAGGAGGAGACATGGAGGAATGAAAAAGGGGGGTGAGGGAATGAAGACAGAAAGAGGACGACATGGGACATTAGTGCAACAGGCAAATGGGAGTAAGTATATATAGTAATGACAATACACAGAACACATATTGCAAGAAGTACCAATATGTAGCAGTAACGAGAACATTTACTACAAAGTAATTTTCAAATTCTGTTCAGAAAATCACAAAGGAGGACTGAAAAAAATAATCTCGTCTGTGCGCCTAATGAAGATGAGGGTAGAGGTCAATGAATTCAATTCATACTTTGAAATTAATAGACAGGAAATAACTGGCCTAAAATAACGAGAGCTGGAAGATCTGCGGCAGTTATCAAAAGGTCCTTTGGACCAGGTTTACGGTTAAAAAAAAAAAGTTACGCTATGCAGTCTCAAAAGCGAACCTACACTCACATTCATTATTTACACAACCCAATGTACAAGCACAGAGAGCAAATGAGAGTTCAAAAGAAAAAGTATGTAACAAATCACAAGTAACAGTCAGACAACACAAAACAGAGGGAATTCGGATTTCATGTCCAGCAGTAAAATAAGCAAATGTCAAATCAAAAACGCCCAGCCACAAAATAGAGAAAATATGGCTCTATGTTAAAAAAAAATTCCTGGCTGTACAAGAAACAAAAAAACAGCCGTAGAACATGGCTGACCTTGTTATTCAATCAGAGCACAGAAAACGTTAAGAAGCCAGCGAGTGTGAGGAATGTCAGCCTGAATCCAGAACAGATCAAACGCGGCAGCAGCCGAAAGGCTCGCAGTGCACAGGAGCTCAAGCAGCAGCCAGTGCAAGGTGCGCAGTGCACAGGAGCTCAAGCAGCAGCCAGTGCAAGGTGCGCAGTGCACAGGAGCTCAAGCAGCAGCCAGTGCAAGGTGCACAGCCAAACTGCAGCCATGGTGACCATCACAGTAACAAAGAGAAGAGAAAAGGAGGAAACACTCACAGAAAAGTGGGGAGGAGAAGAGGCTGAGGCTGCAGAGAACAGTACTCACTTTGGAGCCTGAATCCCACTACCGCTGCCGGTGACCCCCCCAGAGGCCTTCCTGCCCCTGGGGAGCAGCCCCTCCTGACACGCAGCAGTGCTGCCCTCCGGAGGTCGCGAGCGGTACTGCAGCTCAGTGCCGGCACTAGTGTAGGAGAGCGACTTGCCTATGGGGGGGTGTGAAGGGCTGGTGGGGGGGGCTGATGGAGAAGCGGGGGCCTGCGGAGCGTCCGGGGATCCCAAGGAGCGAGTGCGACAGGAGAGAGGCGGCGGCGGCGGGTCGGACAGGAGCGGGGTGCGGGAGGAGCGGGGGGGCCGGGGGTGGTGCGGAGGCTGTGCTGGCTGGTGGGAGTCCAGCAGTAAGTGCTCCCTCTCGGTGGAGGGGGGGCTGGAGGCACGAGCGTAGTGCTTCTGGGGGGAAGAGAGAAGGGCGGCAGAGGCCTGGTGTAGCTCAGACTCGCGCTGCTGAGCCGACAGGAAGGGTGAGCTATAGCCCAGCATCTGTGGGGGGGCGCTTGGCGGAGACAGCTCCGGGGCCGCGGACTCAAACTCCGGGCTCTCGGACGGGGTCAGCAGGCTATCGTACGAGAGGCTCCCGTTGCGGGGCGTCTGGTTAGCCAGGCTTTTGTAGCTCGTGGAGGTGGTGCCCTCGGAGTGCAACGTGCCCAGTGCATTGTGGGCCGTGTGGGTGGAGCGCAGGCTGGAGGAGCGCGAGGCCCCGCCCGACAGCACCATGGGATCCGTGAACGACGGGTAGGAGCGCCCCCCCAAGGAGTAGCCCGACATGGCAGAGCTAGGAACGCTGCTGATCCCCCCAGAGCCTCCGCCACCCCTCTCCCTGTCGCCCCGTTCCCGGTGCCCCGCCCTCCCATCCAGACTGGGCTCTGAGCGGTAGCTGGCCTGCTGGCTCGACTGCAGGATAGACGGAGGCTCCTGCAGACTGTCCCCTCGATTCATCTGAGGGGGTCGCCAGGGTGTGGATGGGGGGAGGGGGAGGAGGAGGAAAGAGAGCATTTAAAAAAAAAAAAAAAAAAAGCAGAGCAGGAGCAGGTGGGTTGGATGAAGGAATAAGCAAGAAACGAAGAATGTTCATCTCTAAGTGAGCAGTACCACACACACACACACACACACACACACACAGTACAGATAGATGACTGAAAACGCATTTATGCATGTAATCATTGCACCAACAGCACAGGGAAGGGAAAAAAAACGACACAACTACACACAAATACAGGAGCACAGCACAGAAGGACGTGAGTTAATCCAGATCGGAGCCCAAGGTGGGACAGGGTACTGAGCGACCACATGCAGGCAGGCAGAGGGCAGACAGGGCACTCAGAGGCCGCTTAGGGACGGGATAATCCTACAACTAGGCACTGGCTCACACACAGGTCCAGGCATGCTCAAGAGGGCAGGACCTGCGGAGCTCCTCGCATGCAAATGACTGCGAAGTTTCAACCAGCAAGCCAAAGATGGCATAATGAAATACGTATTTTCACAGAAAGATCATTCTGAGGTACAGCTGCAATTACATATTACATATGCACACGCAAATACTTCTGGAATATTCATCCAGTTTATCAAGTTCTCTGAGAGCCACAGAAGGGTATTTAAGAGCCTTTGAAAGCCAGGCCATATGAGATGATTGCGTCAGCAGCAGGAGGCACAAAGAGGCAAACAAGAGGACTTTGTGACCAGAAGGCTATTTGTTCAGGTCCCACAAGAGGAACTGCTGACATCTCACTAGAAAATATAAAAGTTTTAAATGTGGTTTAAGGCTGTTGGGGCATCAGATGTTTGTGCCATATTCTCTGAAGCCCCAGCAACTGCTGAACAGCTGCAGTTCCAAATTTACACACCAATTCCCTGCAAATCTTCATGAGTGAGTTATGATTCGTCTCGGTCGAACACCAAACTATGTAATAATAATGAATATATTTTAATTATAAGGGCTGGCATGACAAAATGGTTTTAAAAGGAGGAATGGGATGTAAATGAAGAGTGGGAAAAAGACCACGCAACCATAAAAATAAATGATCACAATTTTACCTTAATGATCAACTGATTGCCACTGATCGATCAAGAAAAAGGAAAATAAAATGAATGACCATTATGGGGGGAAAAAAGGAAAAACTGAGCAAATGTTTCTGAAATATTTATACGTGCATGTACACCTGCGGCTTTCAGTTTATACAGGATTACAGGAACCTAAATAAAACATTCAGTAGGGTAAAGTTCAGATGGTATCAAACTGCCACAGTTTGAGCTGAACTTCGAATCCAATGAAGAATTTCATGCTAATAAGACTTAAAACAGAAGGGACTTGCTTGCATTCATCACTCAGTACCATGTGTTTACCAAACTCACACGACCCGGACGAATGTCATGCGTGCAAGCATTTAAGTGTTCAGGCCGTCAGCTGGACATCCACACACTATCGCGTTAATACTGACCACCTCGAGCCAACCTCTTCCAACTACTGAACTTCACTGACCAATGTAAGAAAATCGCGGATGAAACACACACTGTAGGCCACTTAAGGAGGAATTTAACCAAACATCTCAAACCCTGGACTTTGAACCTTCAGGACAAGCAGCCAACCAGTTATGAGGCATAAGGATGATGCTGCCGCAACACAAGAAAGCTAATTAAGACATCACCTACGCAAGGGTGTGAGTACGAAGGACTAAGAGCGCCTCCTGCTGGTTACGGAAGAGGGCAAGCGTGTCAGTGCATCAACTACAGCTGGGATTGGGTGCGCGCCTTTCACTGGAGCTAGAGTGAGTGCCGCGGTCATGCGAGATGCTATCATCGCCATGGACGCAGTTAATCATGCGACAGGGGATGCGAGCGCTACCTTGCCGGAGTGCGTGAGTGCGGTGTGGTTCTTCCCCGGGCTGCTGTAGGATGGCCGGAACTTGTACATGGTGGGCGTGGGAGGGGCGTCGCCCAGGAGACTGCTCTCTGCAGGAACCAATGACCAGTCAAGGTTTAGCTGAGGCTACAGAACGAAACGCCTGAGAGATTGGGTGGGGTGATACAGGCGGCGCATTCTTACCCTCTGCGTTCCCCATGGACATCTGTCCCCTGGGGTGACCTGGGTATCTAAGCTCAGGTTTAGGAGGGGGAGGAGCCTCTGCATCAGCTGACTGGCTCTCCATTGCATCCAGACTGCTCTTTGACTGAGTGAGAGAGGAGGGTGGGAGAGAGGGGAGGCACAAGAGACAACTCAGCGCAACAGCGACACGCAGAGCATGTCTCCGACTAAACGGTAGGGTCTCAAGGTCCTGAAAGAGCAGGGTTGCCAGCACCTGCGGGCACAGTACACAATGCCAAGACAGAAGCGGCACCAGCCCCTCATGCCCTACCCGGGTGCTGTGGCCGTCGACGCCATTGTTCAGCGCGAGCTTGGGCCTGAGGAACGGTGGCTGGACCACCACGGTTTGCTCCCTCCTCCATCGCCCCATGTACCTGGGAGACGCCGTTAGGACATGGCACCGCGGGTTAAAGGACGGCGCTGCTTCAAAACAAACAAACAAGCGCCGAAGCTAAAAGGACAAACCTGGGCGCCTGAGAGCTACAGAGGACGTGCGAGACGTTCCTCCAGCAGCCGTTGGTGAAAGGGTTCACGCCTCCCCTGAACTTGCCCGTCACCTGGAGGGGCACAGAGATTCACGTTCTGATGATGGGACTGCAATGAACTGAAGCGTGTGCGTGCATGTGTGAGACACAGAGAGAGAGAGACAGACAGACAGAGACAGAGAGAGAGACAGACAGACAGACAGAGACAGAGAGAGACAGACAGACAGAGACAGAGAGAGAGAGAGACAGACAGACAGAGACAGAGAGAGAGAGAGACAGACAGA